>LD688931.1:4419779-4453134 GCA_003118335.3 Papilio memnon | reverse complement strand
GACATCTTAGGCAACAAAGAAGTGTGTGTTTACGCTTTATTATATTAGTATAGATAGTATAGAAGTATAGATACAGTATGTATTATAATTAAACAATTAGTATTTTTAAAGATAACAGTTGACTATTCAGCTCTCTAGACAAAATGATTTTCTGTACATATTAGTAGAATCGACAAAATATGTCAAAACGTATAGGAATAAATACGTCACTAGCACGTGACTTGTCGAAAGTTAATTTCAAATTCATACATTTTTGACACATTTTTTTACATATAGGGGACAGTTTCTATCTAAGTTGTTAACTTAATAATTAACAGATATTATTTCTAGAGACTGTATAAGAATTTCAGAATTTCAAATTATTTTTACATTAAAAAAACGAATAGAAAGTTTTTTTTTAAAAAAGAAACCAAATTTCGGGTTCATTGATCTGTAAGTAGTCTAACAGGTTTTTTTAATTACTTGTTCTTAATTCCTTCATTTTTTATCAGTTTCCGAAGTAATGAAATTTACAAAATTAACTTTTTTCACAGAAAAAATGTTTGGCAAAAATAATTGCTTTCGTACATCGGCGTTTACAAAACCGGGTGTCGTTTCTGAAAACAAAAGTATTATGGTGACATTTTTTTCAGTTGTCGGAGTCAAATTATCAATACCTGTGTATATTTCGTGTTCATAATATTTTTGATTTAACAACAAAATAAGATTAACAAGTCTAGTTAATGTTTTTATTAAGATAATGATGTAATTAATTCGTGATAATTTCAATACAATTCACTTAACATTGACCCGGTTTTTTAGAGTTGAGATTTTTTTTTTAAATCTGACTTATACTAGAGATGAAGTGAGCTGTTTTGATTGGATGGTTAGTATATGATAGATTTATTTGCAACATGTGGATTTAATTTCGTTTACTCTTTGGTATTTAATCTTATCATAACTTTGTTTTGATGACATAACTTTATCTAGCTTTGAATGTATACAGCCTTATATTTTGTGATGTTATGATCAAAGTATAAATTCAAATTTACATATGAAATTATGCATTTTGTATAACTGTAACTTTCGAATGCGCCCCGTTGCTAGCGCGCCATAAGTTGCGAATGACGATTTCATTGTCAAGGTTCTATACGGTATATGGACACGGTACATACGATACTGTGCTATCCAAACTTTATGGCTATTCGAAATTTTACAAAAACCACACACTTATTAGAGGTCGTAAAGGGACGCGTGGGTGTATGGGTGACACGCTTCATTGAGCCCACCTGGTAACCCTTCATGCGTTTGTAGATTGTTAATTGCGTCGAGCCTTAATAAAGTTGGAGTCTTATAATACCAATGTTAATTCTGATCGGCGAAAGCTGGCACTGTTCTCTCGTTCATCGATAGACAAGGTTAATTTTAATCTATTCAATAAAAATCTATGCTTTATTGTTGTCGATTTGCATAGTCGTATTATGGATACTTTTTTCACGGAAAGTGAATTTTTGTCTGTAGTTTATATGTTAGAAGTTTGTGTAGCCTCTTTTATGCTGTTTTGATTAATTAGGAATAATTGTTTTCCTAAATTTCGAAAGCACAATCGCACATATGTTTTATAAGTTACTTAGTTTTGAATGTCAGGTCATGAGAAATTTAGGACTTTATAAATGTTCGTTTCTTTACATTCAATGATCTACGCCCTTTGGTTTCGTTTTGCTTTCATGTTTATGACTAAAAACAATTTTCAAGTTACCGTTTTATAAAATCACTTTCTATTAAATCTCGTTTACTTTCAGTGCGGGTCACTTGATATGTTTTTACCTTGTTTCTATAAAATCTGGCTCACTATCAAAAGAGATATTCCTTGCATTCTTGCACGGATACAGTTGTGCAAGATCGAAGTAAAATGTTCGCTTTCGTCGGTATTTACGTGATAAGGTTTGAGATAAATTTGTTAAAGGATATACTTGAGTTATGTTAAATATTTGCGATGCAGTAAACGAGCATTCCATTCATTTGTACTCAATTTTGTTTCATTCAGTTTTAGTTTAGTTAGTTTAATGACGAGACATGATTACGCTTAGAGTTTGTTATGGTCTACTATACCTGCTGCAGTGTAGCATGTATGAAAGCATTTTTATTTTTTAATACGTTGACAAGTGGGTGTATGTTGTCGCCTTCGACTTTAATGTATGATACATTGATACCCCGAGGTGTAAGCCCGTGGTTAACATGCCTGACCTTTAGAGCCGAATGGATCATGACACTTCTATTTTGTATTTAGGTTACGTCAGTTCAGTGTCATATTCTTTTGTTTTTTCTGCTTCCTTAGGTGTTTGAATTTTAAAAATAACATTTGGATTCAATAATAGTGAAATTAAAAAGGTGTGAACTGTAAACACAGCAAGTTAAAGATTTTTTTATTACAAACGAAATGTCAAATAAATCGAGGTTAATTTAAAATGTATTTCTTGCGTACGATGTATAAAAGCGAAGTGATTGGTCAATTTGTATGCGCGCTGCGAAAAGCGAAACTAAAACATAAAATTAGAATGCGTACAAGTTGAATTGTAAGCGATTGGCACACATTACACCAGATCGAGTGTATCCTTTTGTTTTATACTTGTACTAGATTTAGTGCAAACTCAAGAAAACACGTTTTTAGAGAATGAAGAAACGATACCGATAGGATATCCCAAATGGATATCCGATATAGACAAGATATCGCTGACTGAAGTTTTTTATTGAGACGACAATACTGTCATAGGAAACGCCTGGGTTATTAAGAAAGCATAGGTAGAGTTCTGACTGACCGTCTTAGAGTACAATAATCCTAACAAATCCTATAAAACCGAGGCGTTAATGCTAAAAACTATGATTCATAAACAAGTAATAACAATATCTTCTATGAATATTTTGTCAGTAGAAGCCCACGGTAAGTTGGTACGGTTGCCCACTCGTGCGCGACGCCCGTGCGCCTCAGATTTGCTTGATCCATTGTTTTGACAGGTTACATGATCTGGTTTTGATGTTCGACAACTGTTGCTAACGGTTCATAAATAAGATTATATTAAAATGTCATGGCTTCAAAACAAGTTCCAAGGTTCCGTGTGGTGGTTTTGATATGCACGGGTTTTATTGTCTATTGATTGAAAATGTGGGAGGTATGTTAGAGAAAATGTAACGAGCATTTTATAACTGTTCTATATCTACATGTGGGTCCAAGAGCATGCTCAAAGATTAGGTTGTGTCTTTTCTGTAAGTTATATTTGTTTCTATATCGAAATTTGTGGTTAATTACAATATATTTTTTCCTTTATCCCTATTGGTATTTTATGGTATTTCTGCGTGATTTAGTTATTAGTCCAGTAATATTATACTATAGCTTTCAAGTACAGACAGGTGTAGACGGGTCATTGACTACGTTATGATACTCGACCTGATTTCTCTCAGCTCTCTCAAGATGCTTGAGTACTGAGGGTGGCCCTTGGAAGATAGAACGAGTATTAACTTATTGCTTTTTATATTGCCTCCAAGAGATGTTTATTATCTTTTAGACTATTTGTTTAAAGTTTATTAATCTATGTAGCAATGATGATGGAAAACTTATACATTGTTAAAAGGTATAATTTCATTATAAAGTTTGTTAATTCCTAGTGATTTTGTCTTTGATATGTTAAAATTCAAAAGGTTTAATTGACAGAGTTATTTGAACATGATCGATGTGTTGTTAACGCCCCGATTGTGCGTGAGGCGAGGTAATGGGTAGAGGCATTCCCTCGGTAATGGACTGTTGTCATTTCCCTACCTCAGCCGACAATGCGGGCGCAATGCACTTAACGCCTTAATTAACTTGTAATGTATTCGATACACAAGGTTACCGCTCTATTTTAATAAAGTATTTGTTAACATAGCTTGTTAGATGAATTTGTATGTTTATAATTTTTAATTTAGCAAGTATTCAGATTTTGACTTTGATTTTAAATTATAATGGGGAAGCTTCGAAAGCTTTGAGTTTAAGATATTGGGTTTTGTGTTTAGGCTTTGGTTTTCTACTACTTTAAACTACTAATGGTACTTTAGATAAATCTACATTAACAATTTCACTTGCTTTTGCTTCTTTATTCCCTGTGAGCTTAGATTAGTTATTTTTGTATGCCAAAACATTGACTTAATCTGTTTCTATTTTCATTGTTGTATTTATGTCATCGATATATTGTTCAGTACGAACCATTGACTGCCCATGTAAATATTTACTTTTTGATGACATCGTCTGTTTGATTTAATTGTTGTTTTGTTAATCTGTTCATTTGAATGACAATGCGTATTGTCGTGTTCAGGATTGCCTTTGATGGTGCTGTAACGGGATATTTTAATTAGTGGTTGTTTTGTGGGTTTAAATAAGATTGTCTAAGGATTCAGTGGTTGCGAGTTATGAAGTGTTTGTTTTTTCTGGATTTTTCGGTGAGCTATTTGAACTTTTATTTGAATTTAATTTTACCTTTAATTTGTGTATGCTTTTATAACTTTTATACAAAATTCGTTTAATTTTTGTTAATTATGTCTTTGTAAAAATATTTTGAATGTCTTTTATTTTCAATTCTAACTTTTAGATGTTTTCGTTATATCCGCCTTAAGTTTTAATTTCGTGTTATGTTTCAACTTTATTTTAGTGTAATAATGAAGTGGTTTTATCTGATGATTCTAAATTATCACTTGAATACCAGGATATCCTTTGCTTTTGATGTTATTATTATGCAAATATTATTCTACATCTAGTTTTGAAATATCAGATATTTGTACTATATTATTTTTGCTGGGATTTGCTTTTGCCGTGGTTCACAGTTGTGTTTATAGTTTAACTGATTGTTAAAAGAAATCTCGATGTGGTTAATTTGTCTGAAATATTATTGAATCAACATTCAACTATTATCTACTTTAGCTCTTTTTCATTTACAACTTTCAGAAGAGAAATAAATTACAACACAGTGAGATTTATAACAAAACAAATTATATCGCGAATTCACCAAACTAGAATTCACTTTTATTTCAAATTTCTATTATCGTTTTCACTTTTGATGGAATGTAGCTTTGTGAGTTTGTGGGTGGTGATGTAAATATTAATGTACTTATGTTAAAAAGAGAAAACGGGAGTTGCAGACGGATTTTCATAACCTGATCTGCTCCGCGCCGCAGGAGACCATGAGTAAGGGCTCGCTGGGCCCAGCAAAGGTTTTGTGAAAGTCTGTAGATTAGATAATATTTCGTTTGAATGTATTTGTGGTTACCTAAAGGTAGATGCTTAGTACAGTTATGAGTTAGATTTTTATTAATTTCAACTACTTGTTACGTTGCGAAACAAATTAATAATCTTACTAATATTATAAATGCGAAAGTTTAGATGGATGTTTGTTAGAATTTGTAGCCTAAACTGTTGAACGCATCTCGATCAAATTTGGCAAAATTGTAGAGGATAGTCTGGAAGAACACATAGGCTTCTTACTTTTGTATTTTTTAACTCCACGCGGACGAAGTCGCGAGCAACAGCTAGTAATAGATATTTTTATTATTACTAAAATATCATTATAATTTAATTGATTGCTAATTAAGAAAATAACTTAATTAATACTTTGAGTGTGTATTGTAATTTATTATGCATTGTTCGTGATTAAATTATTTGGATAAAAAAACATGTCCTCGACTGAGATTCTCGTAGCATTCGTATGCAGGAAAGCTGTCGCATTGTTCGCTAAACGAAACGTTTGTGTAGCTAAATGTCGCTATGAATTTTAACCACTGTTTTATTTGTGATTGTACCGTGTATAAAATTGTCGTATGGTTATTTATTGATTTATTTCTGATCTTATCAATTCCGTGTGTTAAAACTTTGTTTCAAGTTTTACAACGTGAGAAGCTCAACCCGATCGATGTAGGCATTATTTTGTCAATTTTTTCTGAGCCAGCATCAGATGCGGCTGCAAGATTATGCCAGCTCGTTTATTAAACATTACGAGAAGCACTATGGGATTGACATTCCCAAGGACAAAAATCCCCCTTCCACAACGTAGAATAAAAAATAAAAAAAGTTTTACAACAGAGTTTTAAATTGTTAAAGTTTTTAGTGCGCTTAGCTTCTTTAATAGAATAATTTCGTTTGCTCATAACATTGAATTTTCAAATTATAATGCTGTCAATAATGTTAACATTAAGCTCAAATAAATCGTTTGCACTTGACCTGTTTGATTGAGGCGTGTTTGAACATGGCCGTTGAACAGTAAAGTAAACTTATGCTTCATTGTTAGGGGGTCAAAGTAACATTAGAGGGGCGGGCTTGTTTATAATTTGTCAATAGTGGAAGGTCGCGGTTTATAAGGTGTATGATTTTATAATCTTTTGAAGCGTAATTGTGTGAGAATGAATGGAATTAATTTAGTAAAGGCATTGATAAATACAAATACTGGCTTTTATGCTATTTGATTGTGATTTGTTTCTAATATAAATTACTAGCTGTTCCCATGCAGCTTCATCCGCGTGAAATTATAAAAACTTTATTTCATTGTTTACCAACATTTGACAAATTATCAATTGCAAATGTCAAAATGACATGACATGATGACAAACCATGGCAATATTGCTTCCTTGATGTTGGCAGCAACTTATGGCCTCTTTTCCACGTTAGGGTTTTTATCCAAAATATTTACCCCCTAAGTTTAATAGCATGAAAATATATAGCCTAAAGCGTGACGTAAGTGTAGGGCTTTTTATTAAAAAAGGATTATTCAAAAATATGCTGTAATTGCTGACATCTTAGGCAACAAAGAAGTGTGTGTTTACGCTTTATTATATTAGTATAGATAAAGACTAGATGTCATGTGAGGTATGAAAGTCACTTTCTTGTTTACGTGGTCTTTGTCGATCATCGTAATAAATGGGATTGTCCTAAACCTTCTAAAGCTTCGGTTCAATGTCTCTCAATAAAATACAAACAAAACCATTTTGTTAAAAAACTGTGGAAAAAATAGTGATTCCTAAGATTCTCGCAACGATTATGATTTTTTAATAGTGCGAAATATAATTAAAAATTTATATGCAAGAAAATTACCATAGAAATGTGATTTCTATGGATATTTTGTTGCATTGATTTGAACTGCGACCCGGCCTACTGAACTGATTGCTTCACGTTTGTGTCAGGTCAGTGAGTTAATTACTAATAATGCAATCTCATATGGATATGATTTCTTTGTAGATAATTTATTAAGAAATTTGCAACTAAGTAGTATAGATAGTTTTGGATTCCAAAAAAATATTTAGGAAAATTTCGTGCATCATACCTGTGTTCTAAGTATGTTGTAGGGTGAGGTTCGATTTCAATAATGTGATTACGTTTCGATTTTTCATTTTTTTCTGGTTATTTTTGATTTGACTGTGAGATGCTTCTCATTTGCTTATATTTTGGTAAAGTAGCATAAAACTTGATAATAGCTTATCGTTTTTAAATGTGTTCAACAAAATTATTCTTCATCGTAATTTATTATAATATTTTCAATGAAAATAAATTTAAATTAATTGTATACATATATTTAATTAGTGTTTTTATTTCCGTTACGTTTGGAATAAAGGATGAGGCATAGTTAAGGAAACGCAATTTCCTTGATAAAATGTAAAGAGATAATTGAACGTACTTAAATGTGCATCTTGATTTCGTTTTTGTATAAAAATATTTTTATATGAATATTTTTATTGACCTTGTGTTATTATGATATGGAAGTATTATTTTAAATATTTGATATTTTATTTTTTAACTCAATTTCAGCCGAATATGTACCAATATAGGACTTATCAAAAATAGTTTATCAAACAGTTATACAAATAAAATATCTTATTACTACTGATAAAATCAATTCAATACTACATTAAACAATATCCAGGAAGTACTCATCAGTCCACTAGGAACAATTTAGATGCATGTTAATTGAGGTCGGCTAGTGATGTAACTATCGACTACATCCGACAAGCTTCCGCCCACTTTTTTATCGATAAAAAAAGTTGTAAGATGTAATCCATCACTACGCGTGCCAGTTGTTTGTGTGTTTGCTTTCCTAGATGATTGAATAAGTGATTTATGTAATTTATTTGAAGTTAGTATGTTATGCAACCCTAAACCCCTTAGTACATTAGATATCAAATTAGAATTGTTACATTGTATAATTTTGCCGGTTTTTTTATTAAATAGTATTAAAATAAAATGTTAACTTCAGCCCGATTATGTAGGTTTAACTTTAAATTCTTGTATCCTCTACATATATTTTTTTTTATACAATAAGGTGGCAAACGAGCAAGCGGCCACCTAAATCCGCCGAAATGGCGAAGCGACCGCTGCCCATAGACATCCGTTATTGCAGATGCGTTGCCTACCCTAAATCGACGGAGGAGGAGACGCACATAAAGAGAATATTTCCCATTCCTATGCGTCTCCTCCACCGTCAAATCTATTTTTCCATCCAATCTTTTGGAAAAAAGGATGGAACGGAAAAGGGCACACATCAGACGAAACGCGGAATTGCTTCCACTTCACGCCTGTCTTCTGTGTGGTCGTGGCACACCGGGCAAGCCGGCCTATTCGTGCTAAGATGTTAAAGCGGGCTCTACCACTGTTAAATAACACCTATGTTGGACATTTGAATACAAACCGCTTAATAAACGTAAACAGTAAAAGCCGACAACATTATCTTATTTAACTGTATAATGAAGCTGTTTCTACTTGTAAAATTTAATATAACAGTGTATCTCTAGTCTGTTGTGTTGACTGCTCTCAATAACTCAGTGCATCCTGGTACTGATCTACATTCACAGCGACGGTTCACAGCTCCTTTCAGAATTATTCCTGTCGCACCTTATTGTGACCAACGCCCTACACTTGTTTAGGGCTGCCACAGTATATTGCAGAAATTTATACTCAGATAAATGTTGCTATTTAGACTGATTGTATTACTTGATTATGTCTTCAGTAGGGAGTCATTTGCAATACGACCTTAGGAAATATGTGAATTAGCTGGTGCAGTTTATTTTAAACTAGCTGTTCCTCGTCACGCCGTCCACGTGGAATTAAAAATTAAGAGAAAATGTACTCTATGTTACTCAGTGATAACGTAGCTTTTTAATGGTGAAAGAGTTATTAAATTTGCCCAGTAGTTTTTGGGGTTATTTTAATATATTCATCCAAAAATACAAACCTTTCCTGTTAACAATATTAATAAAAAAGTATAGATTAAAATTTTATTTAATTTCTCCTTATTAATCTATACTAATATTATAAAGAGGAATAATTTGTATTTTTGTATGTATTCAATTCACGTAAAAACTATTGGGCCGATTTCAAAAATTCTTTCACGATTAGAAAGGTAATTTATCTGTGAGTAACATAGGCTATATTTTTTAATTTCACGCAGGCAAAAGCACTCTTTAATATATTTCAATCCTATAAGTCGTGTGATAAAATGTGACCAATTTTTCGACACGTTATTGCAAACGTAATGTGACAACCCTATTCTCTGACAACGGTGACATGAATAATGCAACTGCGGTTTTGCTTTTAAGCTGTGATAACAATTTATTGCTTCTACTCCATTGCTCTGTTTGTACCGACTATCTTGATTTGCTGATTTTTTGCGCTAGAAATGAAAGTGATTACTACCGGTTTTGTCGTGGGGTCATTGCTTGTTTAGAGATCGTTGTATTTGGAATTGCTAGCAATAGTTGCTGCCTTAAAGGGTGTGTATAAACAATATAGATCGAGTTTGTTAACTTAGAAATCTCAACTGGTATAGAAATGGAAAGGTAATTGCAGTTATGACGCGCATTATAAAGAAAGATTAAATTTTCTAACAATTTATTTAATTACTAGTTTAATGTTGTTTTTCATTTTATAAAAGCAAACATTAAGTTTGCCAGGCTACAATTTCCTAATAAATGTGTTAATTGGGTGAGCCTGTTTCACGGCTATTGAATTTAGGTATATTTTATGTCATCTCTCAAATAAATCAGTTTAGTAATAAGTTATGTAACGTACCTGCAACTGTTTAATATTATTCAAAGGTTTTCGAAATGTATCAAAATGAGAATGTCGCGTTTAGTAATTATGGAAATTCAAGTGAAAACAGCAAGCAACAGCTGCCAGTTAAGTGGGTTATGGTTAGAGGTTAATTGGGCTATTTTGTTTCCCCGATTGATTTAAATAAAATAACAATTGTTAAGTTGTAACGTATCATTTACGGCTATACTAGCTTTTGCCTGCGAATCCGTCCGCGTGGAATTAAAAAAGCAAAAGTAAGTAGCCTATGTGTTCTTTAAGACACTGTTCTACATCTGTGCTAAATTTCATTGAGATCTATTCAACAGTTTTGGCTGCAAACTGTAACAAACATACATCCATCGAAACTTTCGCATTTATAATATTAGTAAGATTCCTGGAAACTAATGAATTTTCAATATGAAATGTTAGAAGAAAGACTATGGGTGTAAATACATTTAAGAAATATGTAGACTAGACATAGGGTATAAAAAATTTTCACCGGTAACTTCTTTGTAAGGTAATATCTCAATTACAAATTTGACACGCTGAGACGCTTCTCAGTGTTTGAATTATTTGTTTGTTCGTGACTATCGGACGCCAGGTAGCGCTAGTGAGATGTGAAAAATGTTTCAAGTGAAGTATCAACTTTGCTTCCTCTATATAACAATAGTGGAGTCTGTCTCTACATCCAGGGATGTGCGTTTTTAAATTTTATTATTACGTAAATATTATTTGCCTTTGCTAAAATATTTCGCTATACATTTGTAACTGGCGCTGACATAACTTGGCTATAATGTCAAGGATGCAATCATTGGAATCTAAATTGATCAAATTAAAACAAAATTTGTTTTATTGTGGCTTTAATGACTATAATGTTTGAAGAAGTTTGTAATTTAATTTATCACGTTGGTGGTTCTTTGTTACATTAGTAATTTAACATTTATAAATATTTTCTTCATTATAAAAAAGCATATTTTATAATTAGAAGGCAATCTAAAAATGTATAAAAAACCCAGAGTTCCTAGGTTAGTGGTAGTAGGGGCTACGGTTTCCGCAACTCCACGGCTAGCGCGTGTTTTGCGTGAGAGTAGGACATGGATTACTCAGGCAACCCAGCTCGCCGAAGAACCCCAGCAACCCTTTTATATTGCTAGGCTAGAGTTTCTAGGTTTAAATATTTTAGTTTGGTGCATACAATTATTATAAAAACTGGTCATTGCTGAAATAACGGATTGCATTTATTTTACTCCGTTTTTATCCATACAATACGAAATTCTATGATTGTCAGCTACAGAAGCCTCCCTGTACCATATAATTTGAATAATAAGTCAATAACTGCATTGCAGTTCACTTTCTTAACATATTTATTTCTGTCATGATCATGTTTAGATTAAATGTTCGATACTTCCTGCAATAGGTCCCGGGCAACAACGTTTCACTTTCACCAACACCGCTCATCATTGATGCGGAGTGCGCGCTGCCCCTCTGTCCCCCTGACACACTGCCGGTCACGGTCACAAGAAAGTACCTCATTGTTGGTTTGCAAGCGTTTTATCGAAATTTGCTTTATTTTTATCTTTACGCCGAATTTACTTTTTACAGATTTGTGCTCTTTATGAGCTAGTTGTTGCTCGCGACTTCGTCCGCACGGAATTAAACAGTTTAATAAAAATAGTCTATGTTAGTCAGTGGTAACGTAGCTATTTGTGAAAAAATTTTTGAAATCGGCCCAGTAGCATTTGAGTTATTTCAATACACAATACATACAAAAGTCCAAATATTCAAATCAAGTATTGAAAGTCAATGCACTTATTGGAAGTAAACAGGTGAGGTTGGTAAACGCTCGTGTTCCGTTCACACCGTATACGAGAAGGTTTACCATTATGTTTCGTTTTTTTGGGAATGATTCCCAATTTGTAAATTAAGGAACTCATTTGTATAATACTCTTTTTCACATATTCCATCTGTTTATTGTTATTTTTTTAACCCTTGCTGTTGGTTAAAAACTCATATTGGATTTTCCGGTGTGTAAAAGATGCGTTTCCTTAAAGATATTATGAAGAGCAACTTCATTGATAAATTTTTTAACTTGGAGTCTCGATTTTGGACTTTATTCTAGATCAACAAATATCACAGGAAGTCTAGTGTCCTTATTACCATTAGAATACTGTAGATATGTTTATATCAAATCCAATCCAGCAAGATATTGTCCCTATATCCGAGTTGCAACAGCTCACTAAATGCCGACACTAAAGTTCAACGGAACAATACCTTCAGATATCAGAATACGTGTTATGAAACTTGAACCGTGAACGATTTATCAATTAGTGGGCGTGGATTTTTCTACACCTTGTTGTTGTAGACTGACAAAGTCACTGTCAATAAGCTGTACCTTGATATAGATAAAGGTTAACATTGCGTAAATGCCTCAACTTCGTTACCGTGAAATATGGATACAGAATTTTGATACGATAAATTAAAAGATAAACGACCTTTACACAGTCGTTAACTGGTAATTATTTATTGAAAAGGTACACCAATTGCATGTTCACAACCAGATTAAGTATATTATAGACTAGCTGTTGCTGGCGACTTCGCCCGCGTGAAATTAAAATAAATAATAAAAAAACATAGCCTACGTTACATGTCACAGAAAAATTACCGTTCTGATGGTGAAAGAATTTGTGATATCGGCCTAGTGAGTTTCCCCTTTATAATATTAGTATAGACAAAGAAAAACAAAAAAGCAGAAGAACACACAGATGACAGGCGTACACAGCGCTCACAAGAAAAATTTTTTTTTAACTATCACACTTACATCATCACCAACTCACTATACGTCCCCACCGAGGGGCTCGGAGCCTACCCTAAGTTAGGGTGACTAGGCCATAGTCAACCACGCTGCCCAAATGCGGGTTGGTTGACTTCACACATATCTTTGAATTTCTTCGCCGATATGTGCAGGTTGCATCACGATGTTTTCCTTCACCGTAAGAACGTCGGGTAAATTATGTACGTATAAAAATTCGAAACATCGAAAAATCACATTGGTACATGGCGGCGGGATTCGAACCCAAGACCTGTAGATTACAAGTCACGTGTTTAAACCACTGAGCCACCGACACTCTCGATTAACAATTAATTAGTTTAGTGTAATAAACTTAGTGAACATTTCTTATGATAAACATATACTAGGTTGAAATTATTATTCCTTCTGAGAGTAAGGGTTAAATTATAATAGATTAAGCAATGTTTTAGTAAACCGAAGTTTCTGAGTTTCTGCGTTGGTTTTGTTTTTTTTATTTCCTTTGGAAATACTGGTTGCCAGATATTATTCTATCTTGTAACATACGTACAAACGATGATCGCTTGCAGACGATGCAATCTAGAATAGTAACACATATGTAAATATGATTAGGTAATAATTATGTTGCTCTGTTACTTAAGAGAACATGATAGCAAAGATAATGAGATCGTCTCTCGAGTTTATGTGCTAAAACTTTCGCTGTGAAATTCCTGGTTTTTATATTTGATTAAGCAGATTTTTGTTTGATTACTAAATTTTATTGTACCATTCCAACTAAGCTCTTGTGCTAGTAGTGTTTAAAACAATAGATGAATGGTGGGATTCGAACCCTTGACCACGTGATCGGAAATCTATACCTTTAAACCATTTGCGCTTCAAAGTTCTGGATTCAATTTTTATTACTTTGATTATGTTATGGTTTTTGTCATGAATTGTTGAAAATGATTAATATTTGTGTTGATTTCAGATTTCAATCTTAAATTATTTTATTGTTATACTCGATGTTGTTCCCGTCTTCGTACGCGTGAGATTAAGAAATACTAAAAGGCCTGTGTTACTCACTGATAACGTGGCTTTTTAATGTTGCAAGAATTTATAAAATCGACCCAGTAGTTTTTGAGTTATTTTAATACATACAAAAGTACAAATCTTTCCTCTTTATAACATTGTATAGATGAATAGTTACAATGGCTATTATAACAGCTATATCATTATCATAGCTTAGGGGCACTACACACTTCACAAATACGACGTATGCGATTACTTCCGGTCAACGACACAAACCTATCATTAATAGAAAGCATTTCTATGATTATTGTTAATGGAGGCCACTTAATAAAAGCCAACACGCATGTTTATACAATCGCAGTTGTGTAGAAAAACAAATAGGAACTATTATTGGTAATGATAATTTGCTAAACGTATAGCGTGCGGTTTGAAGTTAATATACGATGTTGTGTCTGGTTTGGTAGAATATCCATAACGACAGATAAGGGACCTAGCACGAAAATTTTCGAGACAGTATTTGTAACTCAACGACAATATTTGAATGATATTTTGAATGATAATCTCGATAAATCAAATACTACAAATCTCCATAATGCATAGAGTGTAATTCAATAGAGATTAAGCCTAAACTTTTTTTTATAAATTCAGAAGTGACAGCCTTAATTTTATCTTTTAATATCACCAGCGTCATTAACATTAGTAACTTGAAAATGTATAAAGTCTGAAAAGAAATACATGAAACTTTAAACTACATTTATTACACAGAATATAGACAGTATGCTGTCATTGATAACTTTTTCTACAACCTCACATACTACATACCGTAAATCGTAATGACGGAACGACGATGTCGTGCGATTCCCATCAGTGTACAGTCGCGCAAATCCGCGGTGATCCATTTCATGACAATTGCCTTGTTCATTGCAATGAAACAAACTCCGCCTCTTCCTAAAAAAAACTTATTAGATAGCAGTGAGTGCAAATGAAGGGACAATAATAAAAGAAACTAGCCGTGTATCACTAATCGACGTTTTTTTTCGTACAGACAGATTTATAATCTGCGTTGTATTAATTTTTGTTCCACGTCTCGTTTCAAAATGTTCAAACGATTGTAGCTTTTAAGGTGGAGCACCGCTAGTTTCCCCGACTGTACACTTGATAAAAACAAGTCGTCAAACGTGATTAGAACCATAAGGTCTGTCACTTCCTGTTACGTGTTACGTCATAGTTAACGACTATTACCGGAAAGTCGATCACTGCATTCTTGTTCGACCAAGTATATCGGGTTTTTTAGCAGGGTCGGACCAGGCATGTGTTTTACAGTAATGTGTGTCCATTGCATAATATGTTTCGACTATGACCACTTTCTTATTGTATAATGAAGGGTCTAAATCGAAGTAATGCTTGTTCTTATATGAAAAAATTAGATAATTGACTTTAAATCGTAATGTGGGATCTATTATTTTGAGATGTCTAAACATAAGTTCTAGGATAATTAAAAAAGATAAAGGACAATTAAACTAATTTTGTTTATTTAATAGTGAATGTTAATTTAGTTCGGCCCTGGATTCGTGTATCGACATTATGTTTTCACTCTTAACACAGTTTAGAGCGAAAAGTATGTTGATTAATGGTTTCATTTTCAATGTTTGATAGTTTTAAATACGTCATAAGATTAGAGAAGGCACTTAGTTATGTGGCAATAAATATTTACATCTACATTTTCCTTTTCTAAACATCGGAGCCGTGAAGTTTTTCTTATTTGAATGCATTAACCTTATCATTATTTCTATGTAGTTTATGATTATTTTATTTTAATTAATTTCCTTGTACAATGTAGTCTTTCTTCTGAGACAACGTGTTGTTTTCGCGTCATCTCAACGAACATTGTTAGCCATCTTGCGCAAGTGATAATTGTTGACGTTCTCACGTGATGGGAATTATTAAAAAGATAATAATTTTCAGTATTTCGCTGCACTCGGCAATTTACTTATCACCTGGTGACGCGGTGACATGTAAATATCATGTAATTTTAACAATAACTAGCTTTCGCCCGCGACTGCGTCCGCGTGGAATAAAAAAAAACCTAAGTGAGTAGCCTATGTGTTCTTCCAGACTATCCTTCACTTTTATATATATAGATATGAATTTCTCCTTCGAGATACAGACGATGAAAAAAAATCATATCACGCTTGAAAATATTTTCCCCAGACATAAAGTTAAATTACAGTTCAATTTCCATAGTTTTAGGTATAGTTAAAACTAACCTTTGTTTGACCTCTATTTTAAAATGTTTGTTTTTGAACGATTATTAAATCATTGTTTCTAAAAATTAATCCAATATTGACATGAGAAACTTGAAAACTATTTTCGTAGTGTGGACGATTCTCTTATATATTTAACACTAAAGAATCATTAAATATTGTCTGCAATATTAAAGAATGTGTTGGTAACAGTTGGTCCATCGGTGATGTGTGCGTTGCACAATGGTGCGTGAGACCAGCAATGGACGAGGTTGTTGCACTGTGTGTTAGTGTTTGCAACAGAAATAGAAGCGTCATACACGTAGTTTTCATCTGTATTTCCTGTGTTTGATTGGATTAAACAATTTTGTGTTTACGTTTTTTTATTTCTTCGAGATAATTTACTATTTAAAACAAAGGAACGGATTCTAATCCACATGTTTCTATAGATGGTTGGAGCTTGTTTGAATGTTTCATTGTCAGTTGTATTAATTAATTATTGTTTCTTGTACAGGGTGTACCTTCGTGGTCGCGCAGCGTGGAGGCGGCAGAGGCGGCGCGCGCGCGCCTCGTGCGGTGGGCGTGCGGCGAGCCGGCCGCCGATCAGGACACCGCGCCCCGCAAGAAAATGCCCCACGCGTTGCGCCGCCGCTGGCCCTTCTGCCCTTGCCTACAGGTAAAGAAATAAACGCCAGTCTCACAGAATAGAACATTACATTTAGTTGTTCATGATAGTATTCCTTGATTCTAGTGATATAATCCATGTCAGATGGCATCTCATTTTGTCAGGCTAATACGGCTATATGAGGTGAGAAAACTTAACTATATATAATATAGTCGTTTTTTTCGATCACAATCCAAAGTACTTCTTATTTTTGTTCGACTTCCCCTTTTTTATGTTTTTTTATATGTGTTACGGCTTAACTCCGCCGCTAGTGGATCGAATTTGGTAATTTTTTTTTATCCGAAAGGTGGTTTGCAGGTGGGTCCCATTTATTTTTGTTTGATTTTTGGAGACAAAGACTACGGCGTAGTTAAATAGTTAAATAGTCAAATTTCAATCGACAGACTATTTTCCACTCTTTTAAACGTCAATGAACCTTCTTGTCTACTTAATTATCTGTTAAACTAAGTCTAAATTGTAATTATTTGGTTGCACGCATTAATTTTATTACCGAAGATAAATTTGCGGTCTATAAAGTTTAATTTACCGTTAAATAGCTGAATTTTATTATCTGTTGAATTCTGTTAATGGCCAGTTATTTAGTTTGATCTGGTAACAGGACGGCCTTGTTGAAATATTAACACTAATTGTCACTAAAGAATTTGTCTTTACTGTTTTACAATTATTTCTATAATTTATTAAATCCTTTGATAATTTTCTATAGTCAAGGATATTTATTGTTAGACTAGCTGTTGCCCGCGACTTTGTCCATGCAATATTAATATTAAAAAGTAGCCTATAACATGTCCGTCTATGTTTACCCTTTAGTAAAAGTCCGGTCGAAATCGACCCAGCCGTTTTGGAGATTACCCGGAACAAACGCGGCTTGCGGACAGACAGACAAAAAAAATACGATTTTCGTTATCAGCAACGCAATTACATTATCTTTCCGAAATCTAGAATTTTTCTTTTGACATCACAAACAGACACTCCAATTTTATTATATAACACTAACAATTTTATTATACACTCCATCTTTTGTCTAATACGGAACTTTTTTATCTTAGGAGAGCTACAACGCTATTTAAATTTTAAGTGCTTTTTTTATCAGGTTAAGGGTAATTTGTTTCAAGAATCTTGTTCTCTATCCCGTTTCTGATACAGGATATCGCGTTCGCTAGGTTCAATTCGCGTGTCACTTTCACTGGGAACTTTAACGACCACTTGTGGAACTGCTTGTATAATTTATTTATATCAACACGCGATATTAACACGAAGCTGGTTATTAGCGGTTATGGTCAGATTATAATATTCTACCTGTATAGAGAATAGTAATTTTGTTACTTCCTAATGTGTTTACAAGGATTTCAATGAGATTAATGAAATATTCAAGTTGAGCGGTGTCAAGAGCACTTGAAACCGACATGTATGTATGTATACATTATGAATGTAGAAAAGCCGAGGAAGGTGTGTCAGGCCCAACAAATGGAAGTCCGTGGTCTCTGCCTACCTTACTAGGTTACGAGAGAGTCGTGTAGACGATTTCTTACTTATTTTAAAATATTGTATTAGAGCGAACGCACACTTTTGACTAAACTATCACATAACTGTTTAGTCTCGCTTTGTTTCCTTTGAGTTTATATGAAGGCGCGCACCCTAATCGATACAACTAAACAGTTGATTTAGCTACGTAACAATCGATAATCGCACAACAGTTGTGCGATAGTTTAGTCAAAGGTGTGCGCCCGCTCTTAAAATTTATTTCATGTATTATTTCTTAGTACTCATCTAACGGATAGTAATTTTAACATAAGAATTTTAATTCCTATGATTAAGTAGTTAAAACGCCACTACATGCGTGACACACGGCTCATCTGTTTCTACTTATATTGTCAATTGCACAGAGTCAATTATATATATTGGTATTTGATTAAAGTAGCACGAATGTTTTATAACAATACTGAGCTTGAACCTGCGACTTTGTCCGCGCGGAATTAAATAAAAATTATCCTATCTATTCCTCGAAACTATATTCTACATTGATTTTTTAAAGTAGTAGTTTTTAACACTGCTTCAGATGAACGAGGGTTGAACATCCCCCACGTTGTCCAATGTGTTTGTCTAGACTCGAGCGAGGGGGCAAATGAGTTGCATCAACAATGGGACCTCAAATCGAATCTCAATTGTACTCGGAACAAAAAAAAACATAAAGCTATTTTCACACGAGGGCAGGCAGAGTAGTAGGACAGATCAGTATTGCTATTGTTTGGCACACGTGATAGAACAGTTTGAACAGTATGCGTTCTAATAATAGCAGCGCTATTATGCCTCACGCTACAACCCTCGTGTGAAATTAACAGAAGGGTTGGCACGTGTTTCGGTACATTTTGTGTTATATGAGTGCTTGTTGAATTAAACTTTTATGTGTGACAGACGCTTCAGACAGACGTTTTTAGTGTAGAGTGTGGGTAAATGTTTTTTTGGCGAATATGACATGTAATTAAGCATAAAGAAGGGGTTTATACTGAGTGATCTTACAATTTATGTGAGAAATTGTGAATTATTTGTCGTTTGCTAAGCTTTGTTATCTTGAACTTAGTATAATTATGAGATAACATAAAATAAGTAATTTTAGAAAAGTCATAATCGGTATGATCTAGAGTTATGTCTTCTCTATTGTGTGAACTACAATAGTATTATTAACCTTGACTGAATAGTTTTAAGGTTCGAAATATATATCTGGCATTTAGGAAAGATCGGAGGTATAACTAGTGACTATTGCATTAAAATTTCGATAAACATTTTGTTATAACTATGAAAGTGATATAGTTTAATTCTTATATATTTTCTATTAATCTGTATATCAAAAATATCCTAATAAAGTCATGTTAAAATGACTAAAAGAAAAAATCTACCGTCCATGAATTCCCATATCTGGACTCCCATTTTTCTGTCTCTTATTAACGTAAGGACTATCACCATTTAAAGCACACTACTTTACCTTGATTTGTCTCTTTAGCATACTTTTCTATATCAGCACAGAGTAATTAAAGATAGACGCATCCCTATTTTAAAATGCATAATCTAGAGTGCAACTGCACTTAGTTGGCACTGTTCACTTCTTTAATTATCTACTAATTGTCAGGGTTCTTCCAGCGTGCATAACTGTCATAAACAAAAGAATGTTATCGTACAGCCCGCCTCCGTTGTAAACAATGAATTCCAAAGCTATTCATAAATCGATATATCAATTAACGAACGTTTAATTGTTAATCTAATTAGAAACAGACAATGGTCATAAGAGAGGGGACTCCGAGTTAGTCAGACGTAGCTCGGTTGCTTGATTGAGACGCATCGCTTGACGTTCTTGCTCGGGTCAATTAATTAAACTCTATAGTAACTAACGGTGCTGTAATTAGTTCGCGAATATAGCTGTCCGTGTGTCACACGTGTTGGAAGTGTAATAGAAAAATAGTGTAATTTGGTGAGACGAGTGAGTGAAGATTTTGGTGTAGCTTGATAAGGGAAAATGTTTCATACCAACACATTAACGCGTACTTATGCGACGACTATGAGTCCATTACGGACACATACTATGAAGAAGTATAGTATATTTTCGATTAAAATCAAATCGCACAAACCTAAGCCTCAAGTAAGTTGATATTGAGTTTCTCTTGCAACAGTCTCTTAATTTTTTTTAAATATGATTTTCATACATAACGCAATTTTTCGTATAATACATATTTATTTAATTTGTCATTACTCTTTTCTTCTGAATTTAGTTTTTGCTTGTACTACCATTTAATTATTATTGGTTGTTAAGATTACCTCTCGCTTCTTTCATTTGTTTTGACGATTTGTAAGGTATAATTATTTATTGTTTGATTTATATTGATAAAGCACCTTGACTTCAATAGTAGTAACTTAATGCATAAAACGTCTATTTTTAACCAGGTGTATAAAAGTGGGAAAGATTTTTTGTCCAATAAAACTTCGGATTCCCTTTCTAATGCTTTCTAAATGTAGCTTTTAAATGCGAGTAGAGTGCATTAATAAAACTACTGTTCGGGATGTCCTCTCGGTGAAGTCATCGACGAAAATACTAAGACGATCTTTAGGGTTGCTACTACACATGTTTTTTATACTGGCTGTTTACTATGTGAAATTATTTAAAAAAAAAAACTTATTTAGGTTGTCGTCTGTGCGTTATAACGTGTAAACTATCTCCGATTTTATGTAGATCTGTGTTGTTGTTTTGGAGTTATTTTCGTAAGATTTATCATTTTAATATACTTTTTACATGTCATTTGTAATTTGGTGAAATGTATGACTGATTTGTTGTTGACTTGTCTTTGCCTTTTACTATCTTTTAAGGGAATGCGTCGGTAACTTGTTTTTTGGTTAATTATAAAGAAAGCTTATTCGTACTTCGAAGTTCTTTCCGATGTAATCTACACGATACAGTTTAATGTTAAAGATAGATACACAAATATATTGACATCTCAGTTTTTTCAAGCTCTATTAGAAGGATGACAATAAAATCACCGTAAAGTGGGAGTAATTCTGCCTTACCTAATTTTAGTCCTCTTCCTCATTTATAAGGAAAATATGTGAAGCGTAAGTGGATTTAGCGGAGATGGGAAATATCCTCTTTATGTGCCTCCTCTCCACTGTTGATTAAAAGTAAGCAACTTATCTGCAAATCAGGATGGTGGTTGAAGGTGGTTTTCTTAAGTATTTCGGCAGTAGAAACCCACGGTTTAATCACAAATATGATTATTGGTGAATCTAGAACTATGAAAAGGTATACATAGTAAGAGTAGTATAGATGTAAAGGGCTGTTGTTACAGGAGTACATAGGTAGTCGAAGTGTCGTCATATCCTAATTATAATAAGAGATTACTATAAGGGTGTTTTTGATGCATTTATAACAGCCGCGTTCCAACAATATAGAAACGAAAGGTTCCGTTGTTTTATAACAGCCATTCATACCGAACACACAATTAAATATTCCATTGTTCTCTGTTCAAATATTATGGCCGTTAATGAACTCATTATTGTGTTTGTACATTCATCGTGTGTAGATAATGCTTGTTTAATTACCTTCAAGGATATCATTCGTCGCGGCGATGTTTTCTCTGCAATCAATGCTAAGGCTAGTATCCATATTGCTTTACAAGGTTATATTTTACTTCTAGAATTGTTTTGTTGTTGCATTTATGGTTTCTAGAGTAATATTCTAAACGTTTTATGTGGTGCTTAAGTTGCGTAATTGATTTGTTAGAGGTGTTCTTCAAGGTACGCGTCCTGGTCCCAAGTTTATTCCCCACATACAGTCGAATTCATTTCTTTAGGTCTTATTGTGGTTCCATAAATTCATTAGATGACTTTGCCCTCTTAATTTTTTTCTTATTGGAGAACGTTATATTTAATCAAAGCAATTTTTATGCTTTGGGCATTTGCTGTTCGGTCAACAACCTTGTTGAAGTGTCCTTTTAATGAGTTTGCGAGACATCTGTTACATTTGTATGAAACAAATCCAACCATCTCTTGTTACATTAACCTTGGTGACTCAATATGTATCAAAATAATTGATGCTAGACGATTGAAGTAAAATCTTACGGAATTGTTAAGGAAACCTGTTAATTTTTTTAAGGATTCCTTCAGGAAATATAGTTTAGTTAAGAATGTGCAGAAATCAGTGTAGAAGCAAAGAATTTAAGAAAATTTAATTGACTCGTAAATCTTTACGATGAAGTTGTAGTCATATCGTTTTCGGCAAAACCTCTTGTTCAGACTTTATAAAGAAGGATGAAAATAATGTGTTAACATGTGCTACAAGCCTATATTATGCGTAAGAAGAAAGTACAACCGGTTTCTGAAACAATCGATTTTTAATTGACTACCTATTTAGGACACTCCATGAATCATAGCAATGAGTTACGTTTAATAATTTATCTGTTGTTTTTATTCTTTCTACTGAGATTAAAGGAATCTTTTCTTATTGTATAGGTTGTCTGTTTATTCATATAATGGTTATGTTGATTCTATTTTAATGTATACCTAAATAGACCTAGACAGGTCTAGTACTAACAACTGATTATGAATAGTCACGTCGCCAAAACAGCTGTGTCTGTCTGTACATATTTTCAGCATTAATGCTAGGTTCATTGTTGCAGAATACTAACAGTACAGTATGACAGTGCGGTACTGCTTTTGTTTACACACTTCGAGACAGAATAGTAATGTTGTGATCTATAGCAGTACTGGTCTCTCCCATTACTCGATCACTGTTCTGTCCTCGTGTAAAACTAGCAAAAGAATTATGAAGTTTATTATGCATTGATTATGTTTTCTTTTTATTATCTCACTTTCATAATAATCATTCTACTGTTTGTCTTATAAATGTTATTGTTTATTTTAGTAGTAGTCATTATAGGAAATATGCAATAGATGATGTTTCGCAATGGCCGTATTATGTAGTGAAGGAACTTTGTCAATCTTTAAAAAGATTCAATCCATATAGTACTGATTTACTTTTGTGAAGAATGAAAAATATAATGAAAGTTGAAACTGATAAAAAAAAATCATCAAAATTAAGTTGAGTTTTTGTTTTCTTATTTCTTTTATTACAAACTAGCTGTTCTCGTGCGGCTTCATCCGCATGAAATTATAAAAACTGATTTATTGTTTACATTTGTCAAATTATCAATTGCAAGTGTCAAAGTGACATGACATGATGACAAACCATGGTAATCTTACTTCCTTGATGTTGGCAGCAACTTTTATGGTCTCTTTCCCAAATTAGGGTTTTTATCCAAAATTTTACCCCCTAAGTTCAATGGCGTGAGAATATACGTAAACGTAAAAAATACCTAAAGCGTGACGTAAGTGTAGGGCTTTTTATTAAAAAAAGAATTATTCAAAAATATGCTGTAATTGCTGAAATCTAAGGCAACAAAGCAGTGTGTGTTTACGCTTTATTATATTAGTGTAGATGTAGTGTACAGATATGGTTGGATTTAATCATTCCTTAAATAAGGTTATAAATGGTCACACAAGAGTCAAAATGTCTGCGAAAATATCATGGACACTGATTTATGTCTTAACATTGAATCTCCAAGACATTAATTCCTTGATATTCTTCCACCGGCCACATGATTCATGTGAAGTTTTTTGTCGCGTTCCCAAAACTCAATTGTGATTGCTTTTTGTACATTTTCACAACGTGTAACAATATATTGCCATTGTATGTAGATTTGCTGTTTCCAAAATTACACACATACCATTACGATTGTAAAGTTTGAATACTTTATATATTTCGTCAAGTTTTTGAGATTTCATTTAATTATTATACTTAGGTAGACTATAAGATTTTAATGATGAAGTAGAAATGTTATTCAACTTTGCAATTTTTCAAACCTATAAGTAAAGAGATAACAAAAAGATATATTCAGAACTAGCTGTTCCCGTGCGGATTCATCCGCGTGAAATTATAAAAAACTTTATTTTATTGTTTACATTTGTCAAATTGTCAATTGCAAATGTCAAAATCCAAATGACCGCACCATGGCAATCTTGCTTCCTTGATGTTGGCAGCTTATACTGTATGGTCTCTTTCCCACATGAAGATTTTATTACAATTTATTTACCCCTAAGTTTAATAACGTGAAAATATATAGCCTAAAGCGTGACGTAAGTGTAGGGTTTTTTATTAAAGAAAGAATTATTCAAAAATGTAGTGTGTGTTTACGCTTTATTACATTAGTATAGATATAGATTGAAATCCTTCTACTTTTTGGAGTCGGTTAATTAGTATGATAGGGGAACAACTATTTGTCTGGTATGGATCAATCAAAAATGGTTTTTACAATTCTGTCCCTACCAGGATCCTATGCCTTGAAGGTGAATTAAAATATTATCATTAGTTCTGTATTAAACTTAATTGTATGTGTTTGTAGAATGACGAGCCACCAGAGATCACATACTGCGTGGTGGGAGGCGAAGGCGCGCTGGCGTTGCACGCCGTCACTCCCACCCATCCTATGCCGCCTCAAGACGAGCTCGACGCCAAGTTTGCTGAGCTGGTGGTAAGTACTAATTAGTACACCAGTAGATAGATAGAACTAGGAGCCTCTGGTTTACAGTTAGACGAAAAGTTGCTGTAGCAATTTTAAGAGTCTATCGAAATTCATCATCCATACAAAGATTTGGTTGATGCGTTATTTCGGATAGTATTTCGACTAACTGAACTTAACACCTTGACTCTCTTGATTTTGTCTCCATTCTAGCTGTTTTTCTTTGTGTTAGTCGTGCAACAGAAGTGTCAGTAGATCTAACAATATTCATAGAATAGCAAGAAATAGAAATTACTCCACCAAGCACGAAGCATTTAAGTTAGTACTTGTTTATGTACACGTCTTAGTGACGTCACTAAGTCTTAGTTAAAATTTAAATGTAACAATTACAACTCTTTATGATTTCAAACGGCCGTGTGAGGTTGCGTAACTTGCCAAGTTTCTAAACTCTTTCACACAATTTTCTCACTGTTCACTTATTTAATTAGACCCAATACAATAGATGTGGGTATCCGCCGAATTAGAGAATCTTTGCAATTTTTTGGTACAATTATATTTTGATGAAAGATTCTAAAGGTTTTTTTGTGCTCCATAAAACTATAGTGATAAGTAAAATTAACTTGAGTTAAAAATAACAAGTTTACCTTGAAAAGTCATTCGTGATAGATGACTACAACGAAATCTACTTTATCTGAAACTTGGTCATTAATAATAAAAAAAACCTTCACCTAAACGTATAAGGCTTTTCTTAATTTTGACATTTTTGTGGTAAAAGGGTCTGCTTCTAATATACTATTACCATTAGATTCCATAGTTCTGTCTTTTGTACATTATTTTTTTAACTAGCCACCATTTGAATAGATTATGGAAATCTGGAATAACCGGGTTCCATATAATATTAAAAACTAGATAAAAATCAGGATTTTTTAAAATTCACAATTGTGTTAAATCTGGAACATAAATTACTACGGAGTATTGTTTTAGTAAAAGTTTTCATGTTAACATGCGAGTATTGTTCGTTTCCATATGTCACTAGAATGATTTTTTTCTTCGCAACAATCTATTTTTTTATCTTTTAATAGTCTGTGGTCATTATGGTCTAAGAGCATATTTATTCTTGTCTTGATTTTATATAAGTCCTTTTAAGGGTCATTTCATAGCCCTGTCGTTAATTTTGTGTGAACAAATCTTTATAATCGATGCGATTTACAATATTAGAGTTGCTTAACGCAGTCAACGATCGATGTTCAAGTTACCTTGGTGAGAGTACTGTAATATACTAAAATAATTTGCATATTGATAATATTATAGTTGTTAACATTTATGGAGATTTGTTACTCAAGCAAAGTTAACGAAAAACGTTTGTGGTGTTGATGAAATATGGTCAATTAAATTTAGTTACGGTTTTAAAATGTGCTAGTATTTGTTTTGTGTTAGTTTGAATGTCATAATGAAATATTTGAGAGCAATGCAAACGTTATGACGCAACACAACTTAGAGCAGGTCGGTAGAGTTCTGTCTTTTTATCAAAAACAAAACAAAAGTTCCATTGCAAACTAGCTAGAACGTCGGTGGCTCAGGGGTTTAAGCCCTTCACTTGTAATCTACAGGTCTTGGGTTCGAATCCCGCCATGTACCCATGTGATTTTCGAATTTCATATGTAGAAAATTTACGGAGAAGGAAAACATCGTGATGCAACCTGCACATATCGGCGAAGAAATTCATATATATGTGTAAAGTTAACCAACCCATACTTGGCCAGCGTGGCTGACTATGGCCTAGTAAGTCCTTACTTAGGGTAGGCTCCGAGCCCTTTAGTGGGGACGTATAGTAAGCTGGTGATGACACTTTGGATATAGATAGTGTGTTTTTGAGTATTTATTAGTTAAAATATTTAAGGGCATTAACATGTTAAATAGTTTAAAATTGTAAACAAGCCTGTGAGCGTCAATGTGCCGATACAAATTATATCGAGAGTGAAAACGCGATCGTACTAACTGGTGTAGCTTGTTTCTGAGAAAATTGTTTATTTATTCATTTATTCAGTTTTTATACCTTTCTTAAATAACCATGAAAGTTTATTATTTAGTTAGTTTTGTTAACAATGTAGTTTTTTTAATTGTCTTAATCATGCACGTCAGTAAACATTATAATTAAACATTTTTGGTACACATTAAAAATAATGTGTTTTTGAATAATTTAATACCAAATATTATTTTAACTTTTTTCCAAAAGTGTATCGTTCACCTGTATCGCTTTAGAAATTATTTTTGTTATTTTATATGAGGTATTGCCAACCCTAATTGATAGTAATAGATTGATTATAAATCAATGATTATAGGTCGTTGGCACTCGCTTCTGTTTGCATGCGTTACATTGAAATGCGGAAATTGATATGACGAGAAATCTGCGGTCGCATTTCATTAGCCGGTGTCGAGGGCGGCGTAAATTTTAAAGTTATCGCTAGCGCTCGAGAACGTCACTAATAACGCTGTTGGTTATAGTGATGTTCTTTGATATCGATATTGTTTATACCACGATGTAACGTACGTTCCTCTTTTCGGTACAGATTTTTTAAAATTTAAACTTAACCGTGTAATAAAGTTTTGTGAGAATATTTTTTTGTTTACTAAAGAGTTCGCGAATTTAATATTCTTCAGAAATAAATTACTACAGTCCATTGAAATTTCGATGTAATAAAAAATAATAACTAAAGTTGTTTTTTAAGAACAATAGGATAATATAAAAAGTTAATTGTTATGATTCGATCTGTAAATCTCAACCTCACGATCTGTATGAGAGAAATTATCAAGATTGCGTTCCAGTAAAGTTCTACCGGTTTCAAACAGTAGTCGAATTTGTTATAAAGCACCTCAGGTGCTATAAACCTTACGGTGTAGGAATAGAGTTTGGAATCGAGTGTGTTTGAATATCGTATATCAAAGGCGGGTGTTGATAGATTGAATTTGAAAGATTATGATGTTAATTCAGTTTGATGGACGGCACGGATGTTGCATAATGCAACTTTCACCTATGGAGGTGACGGTTATTTGACGGCTCGCGTGATAGCCGGCCTCGTCTAATGATGCGAATTATGATGTAAGGACTTGTTTTTGAGGCTTTCAAATTTACATTTTATTTGATCATTGGATTTTTGTGTTTGTTTATGTTTTGATTAAATATTTTTACATTGTTATGGTAAATATCTTAATGGATTTTTAATCATTGGTAATATAAACATCACGTGTGTGCCACACTTTACAGATGTATATGTAAAATCGCTTAAAGCTAACGTGTGTGACCTACATTACTTTTTTCACGCTGTTATAGCGTTTTTTCATCCACGATATTCTCTGGCGTTCAAGTGCTCTTGTCTTGAACCTCTTAAAAATAAAAATGGACTCAAATAACAATGTCAGTGCAATATTGATGTTAAAATTATTTAATTTTTGTTCTGAATAACTTAACACGTTTAACTGTGTTCAAAGCAATAATTCTGCTTCCACTATAAAAGTCTTAAAAGGCTTGGTAATTTTTGTAATCTTACTTCTTACTAATATTATAAATGCGAAAGTTTACATGGATGGATCGATGTTTGTTAGCGTTTGTAGCCTAAACGGCTGAACGGATTTTGACGAAATTTGGTATAGATGTAGAGGATAATCTGGAAGAACACATAGGCTTTTGTTTTTTTTATCGTTTTTGTTTTAACACCACGCGGACGGAGTCGCGGGCGAAAGCTAGTATACTAATATTCTGGTCTTGCGGAACTAAAGTAAAACCATATTACTTAAACAATTTAATTTTACATTTTGTTTTTAAGTAAAGGTCGAATTTCAACATAACCATTATTCAAGTTGGACTTTAAAATATTGTGTTACTAATAGATTTTTAAGGCTAGTGTCAAGTTTTCTAGACAGGTCAGATGGCGCCACTGTTATCAGTTACATTGACGTCACACAATAGATAGTAAAATGGGCTTTCGATTACATTGTTTACTAACTTTATTTAGCAATTATGTGTTTAAATATACATAACCTTGATGTGTGTAGAGCATATTCTGATATAACACATAGGCTAGTTTTCTTTTGTTTTTTAATTCCACGCAGACGGAATCGCGGGCGAAAGCTAGTATTTCATAATTATAATACGGTTATGCTAATCAATTCTTAAGATGTTCAACCGAAATTTTTATTATATTATCAATTAGTTTCATTGATTATTTATGCATAATTTGTGTGAGTGTTTTGCTAATAGAAATTAACAACAAGAAAGTTATAAGTAAGCTTAATAAAGCTATAATAAAACTTACCTTATGTTACCCATAGATATAAGTGGGGTAAATGCGCCCATAGACGCTTTCACCTGGCTAATAAAGATTGGCCCCAGTATAGAACGTGCTGGGTTATTAATGATTTCTCTCATCTTTGAACCGCAAATAGCTATTGCCCATCGCCATTGTTAGACCTGTTTGAAATTAGCAACGGACTTTTGACCAGTTTCCACAGCTACGTTTAACTCGTTAGTGTTTTTATTTCGATAATTTCAAGACATGCGTTCCCGAACTACGTAACTTGATGTTTTACTCCGTTGAAACTTGGTCAACCTGACACTGATGAATTGCTATGTAATAATAAAATAATTGGAAACTTCAGAAACCTAGCTTTAGTGATTAGAAAAAATCGATTGTTTCAATGTAATGTGGTTAAGGTTTACTTTACGGTTAGATTTTAATATGTTTGTTATGGCTATAATAAAAAGAAAATTAACTGCCACACGCGTAGACGGTAATTGATGATACGGGACTCCCTTAGTGTAGATTTAGTAAGAGACTATATTAATTGCCTGCTTTAGTATCCATTAACCGATTATAAGTGCGACAGTGTTTGTAAGGAAATAACATCGTGGGACATTATTTTAAGCGAAAATTAAAAACGGCTCAACTTACGTTTTATCCTCCGGTGACGTCACCGACTAGTTTCGGACCCTTCGGGGGTCCATCTTCAGGGCGAGTATTAACTATCTTCGTTCGCGGTCACGGCGCGTAGGGATTGGAACTTTCGCATTTATAATATTACTAAGATGTAGGTTGTTAAATAATGTAAAGGAAGACATTGCTTGTAAATGTTTTCTCACGCGCACAAATATTTCCTATCCACAAACACATTGGTTGCGCACGCGCACTTCGCTCGGGGAAGGTCAAGTTCGAAAGACTTGAATTTACCGATGACTTTTGACATTAAAGTTATTGTTGCTTTAAGACCGTAAATCGTAGATAGATGATTGTATGTCTAAACCTTATTAACTAGAAAAGAACTTAAGAAAAATAATATAGCTTGTATAAAAATCTGAGATTTCATGATAACGTGAGTCCAATGTACTAGTCAAATGCCCCAGTGAGTTTATATCGTAGTTATGTTAAAAATGTATCAGCATTAGTGAGAGGATCGTGACTTCAACAAGGTTGAGCAGTTGATTCATTGTAACTAGATGCACACGAACCACATGGCACAAGCCGATCGCTATTGAAATTCAAATAGATCAAGACCTTCGTGCGTTCTTAGAAATGTACCGAGATGGAACTGCGCATTGACTGATCAAGATTATCAATCAATAAATTGTCATCTTTTCGAACTCTTTGTCCAAATTTTCGTTCACCAAATCGATCAATCGTTCACTTCAATCGATACAATAAATAAAATCTTTATGTAGATACTTCATTCAGTTATGAATCTGTAGGGTTAAATCTAGAAAGAGAAGAATGGATTGCATGAAAAGTTATAATCAAGAAAGGAGTGATGACTGAGATGACGGATAGATTTATGTGGAGGACGATACCCGTACCGCCTATAGTAGTAGGATAAGGGGGGGATGATGATGAAACTTCGGTTAGTAGTCTTACCACTGAACAGTGTTGCTTGCTGAATCCACTTTGTATGCGTTATCGAAACTTCTATCATTACGTACATACATGTCTACGATAATCGTATAAGTTGAGACTGTTAGTTTATTCCAATCTATGGTGATGTAAGATGCCATCGAATTATTGTTAACAAATGAGACCTCGCAGTAATCAGGGACAATTTGCTAAAGCTGTGCTGCGACTTGAACGACAGGTTGATAAAGGTTATGGCCGAGTCACGATTGCAACCGGATTCTGTTTCTGGCATTCTTGTGTACTATGCCGGTTGAATGGTTTATTATCATTGTTAGAAGCATTTGTAGAAGTATGAATTAAATATAGTTCTTTTTTAATACTTGAAACTCATTTGTTACTTTACTTTAAAATGATTGCTCTGTTTTACATAACCTATGTTTTTATTTAAGTAATTCAGGTCTATGTATTATCTATGTTTGCTGTAAGTAAAAGAATAGTTCAGTTTAGTTCAGTTTCTTGTTTTTAGCAACCTTTAGCGGATTGGGCCAGTGTCGAGTGTAAAAGTATAGAAATTGTATTTCTACTGTAATGGCGCTTTTCCTTTATTTGTCGCTATTTCAAGTATTCTTATATGATCTGGTCTGTCATGGGAAAAGAAAAAACATTTATCCGTTTGTCGCAATGTTACGATAATTACAGACAACGTGTGTAAAGTTGTTATTATACCACATACTTATGACTTTAGAGAATTTCCTTTTCTCATTGCTGCAACGTTTTCTTCGGTTTCATAGTTTAGATTTAGAACCTTATAAAAACTATACATGTATGTGAAAACTGTCTTTTGTAATATCTTTACGGCATTAAATTGAAATAAAGGCCTTGCAGTTCAATATCCTGTCTCTATCGCTCGACCGAGTAAATGCAGCGGCTTTGTGTGCTGACAGTCATCTAGCCTTGCTTCTGAGAATCATAGGAGCTGACTGAAGAGGTTAAGCGGTCTGGTCTATAAACTAGACGATAAGATTGATAATTTCATAGATTCTGTAACGGCATTTTTTTCTCTTTTATACATTATGGACGCAATGCTAAGCCCATCGTTAATGACCCCATAGACGGACTCAAGCTAGCCCAAAGTTAGGGGTCACTAGGTCTTAGTCAATGTCGCTGATCCAGTGTGGATTAGCACTTAACATTAACTTAAATTGTAAAAGTTTTAAATTGAATGAACGTTTGCGTTTATTAAAGGCTCAGGAAACTTCTTGTACGCGAAGCTTAATGTTTATGACGTTCACCGCAGAACTAGTCAAGCTCGTCCATTAACAACCGCATAAATATTTGATGGTATTAATCTCTCAAGGTTTCTAGGCACAGATGCTGGCGAAAGCACTAATGATAGGCTACACCTCAGCGTCGAGGAAACGCACCGTAGAAAGCAGACTGATGCATGGTTCTCAGTTTCAAAGCCTATAAAATGTTTAATGCAAATTGAAGCTCGGCACTAATCTTAGTGTTTATTGCTTACGATCGTCTCGATGGAATTACCTTGTTAAATGTAATTGCGTACAATGATCGTGAACCATTGGATTATAGAAGGTTCCATTCCTTGTAACAAACGCATTTTTGTACTTTTAAACTCTTGACGCTTTCTCTGGGTCTGAAATCAGTGTAGGTATGTCGCATTGCCGACTATAGAGAGAAAACAATGTTTTTGGAAAGGTATAAGGCACTAGTTGGATAACATTGCAGAAACAGCACTTCAAGGAGTTTCGGGTCTTCCAATTTTCTTGGTCTTTGTAATATTCATATTTCTGTGTTATATTTTCCTCAGATTCAAAGAATAATGTAAGATAATCACATCAATTACACGCTAAGTGCGTGCCAGATATGCGGTCAGTTCGCGCGAATTCCCCTGCGCTATGTGACGCGCGAGGTCGTCTCTAGACCTAGACGACTGTGCATTTTTACATAATAGTACCTATATAATGTAAAGTATTGTCATGAAATAATTGTTTCCAAACGGACAGAGCTTTAAACATAAGGAGACGCATCCTGGTGCCTCACACCTCTATAAATAATCAGGTTGAAGACGTTGTTTTTTGTACCTATCTGGTTGTCTTGATTTTGTCGCCGATGGTAATGATTTGTAGCAATAGTGCGGATTCAAACTAATAGAAAACATCACGTTGGTCTTTAAGTCAAATCTGTCTTCTCTGATATTATGACGTCTGTTACAGTTTATGGAACAGTCCTATAAAACGAGTTTCATGTTCTACAAACGCATCTAAGAATCATATTGGTTAACCGCAGTGTTACGGACTGTTTAGTATTTGTATAATGTTACGAAAACCGTTGCCCATGTTACATTTGTTACATTCGTTTAACATCAAAGTGATCTAATGCGTGTTTATATCTCGATTTTGTACAGCCAAGGGTTATCGTAATCGGTTAACATCAAAATTGATTCGTGTTAACCGTCTGTAAATTATGAAGTAACACATATTCATGGAGATCTCAATTTGTTTGTGTGTTTAAATAAATTATTTATGCTTTAAATAAATGCTTTATTATTCCACTTTGAAAATATACATTTCATGAGAGCCTTGGCTCCTGCACTAGGTTC
>LD688931.1:4351157-4417856 GCA_003118335.3 Papilio memnon | reverse complement strand
AGTGATTTTATCGGTGAATTTTCTATTTTTAATAGATCTTGCGGTAAGCTCTTGCTTTTGTCCATGTTACATTATACATTTATTAATCATTATACAAGTTGAAACGGTATATAATGATTATTTTGTATCTAGTAGTTTGGTTTACCGTGAAAATACATGCTTTCGAATGACTCGTTTACATTTAGTTTGCGGTTTCTCTTTTTATCGCTCAGTTTTGGTGCGTTTTGTAAATTATTTGATGAACATTATTACATGCAAATATTTATCAATATTTGATTTCTAGAGATGTGTGATTGTGCTGCGTTTGTCAACACTTCTGTTTGTCTCGATCGAATATTATGTGATTAATTAGGTTTTATGTTATTAAAATTTTGAATATCTATTCTATCTACACTGAGGAACTTGAGTCCTAATTACTGCGAGGTTGGTTGGTGAACTGTGGCGCACCGGTAGAGGTAGACGTAGAAAGAGATGGATTGCCTGAGACATGATCAAGAAGGGAATGACTGACATGACTGACGATGGATGAACTCGGAGGACGTAAAACCTGGTGCGCCGAACTTAAGGGTGGAAAAGGATGGGGAGATGATGACTGTGAGGTTGATAATATTATACTCGTACTTTGTTGGAATAGTTATAACTTTATAAAAATATCTCTACTTGCATCAAAGTGAAGAATGCGCGAGATAATGCGGAAGTGTCAACATTCATTGCCAAGTTCCAATGAGACCGTTAGTACTAAAAGTTCCAAGAATTACAGTATAAAAGTGGTTTTTGTTCATAGTTTTTCATTTTTAATACAATGATCGCAATTGAATATTGTATTCCGAATATGTCGTATCCATACTACACAATTTCTCTCTGAGTTGAAAGTACTATAAGTATTGTGAACATGTTTAGAAGGAAGTGTTCGTTGGCCCTTGTCCAAGCTTTCTCTATATCTCAATGCTCTTTAGCTTCGACTATTGATTTTTAGAACGGGCGCATACCATTGACTAAACAATCGCACAACAGTTGTGCGATTGTCGATTGTTTTGCAGTCCATTCGACTGTTTGCACAACTAAAAATCAAGTAGTATAAGCTCATAAGAATCAAAGCGAGAATAAAAAATTGTCCTATCGTTTAGTTTCATGTGTGCACACTCTTAATATTATTGCCTTATGCTTCCATATAAAGCTCGGCGTACACTAAACATATTTCTTTGTAATGTATTGATACTTAATATGGGCAAGTTATTGGTAAGAAGTAACAGTAGGTATTCCTGCTCTTGTTTCAAGTTTCAATATATTTTTGTACATTTATTTCAGTTGTATAAATTCATCGTATGCATGTTATCTTAATATGTCAGTTAATCCTTATCACCTTGTGTTTTGTGTCCGCATTTCTTACCATTTCCGATATTTTCCATATATAACACGAATCAAAACCGTGATCGGTCAATTCCTTATTTGATTAAATGTTTAATTTACGTAGTTTTATAGCGCGGAATTTTCTAGCGACTTTTTATCAGATTTAGTCGACGTTTCCACCAAATTTACATTCCAATTTCATAGATTTAGTTGAGAATTTAGGTTAAATGCTATCAAGGACTTCTTATTCGGGTTAAGGCGTACTAGAGTTAAAGTACACTTGTAAACTGGTTGAAGTTTTTTTAATTGATGTTTTTAACTGTGTTTGTGAATGTTGAGGTGGTTCTGTAATTAATCTCTAAGCTGTAATTATGATCAGAGTATCGAAGAATTTCGAGGTTTGCTTTTATTAACATAATTTGTAAACCTATTAAAATTTACCTAAATGGTAAACAAGATACTTCAGAAATAAGCAATTATGGTGAACTGTTAAAAATTATTCTATTCTATTTACGTTCGTTCGTGTATAACATCTTATTAAATTATACTTAAAATTGTAAATTTAAGTTCCAACTTGACCTTAATCTAATAAAGTTTAAATAGCCAAGTGACAACTACAGCAAGTAAATAAATTGCATATGTATTTATATGTTAATGAATCCGTGTGGTTTATCAGGAGGAACTCGATCTGACGGCGGTAAACAAAGCAGCGATGATGGAACTGCCGGCAGCCAAAAAGTGGCAGATATACTGCAGCCGCCGGCCGCCTATCGGCTCACAGCCGCTCGCCAGCGCGCCGCAAGTCGAGGAGTACGTTAAAGCACTAGGAGAGATCGCTGAAGTAAGTAACACGTATGCCTTACAGAGAACAAAAATAATTGTAGGTATCGATGGAACATTGCTTATCAAATTAGCAATAGCACATGTATATGGAGTCGGATTTTTCTTACAGGCGTTCGCTTCTACGGAAGGCGATCTCCCAGCAGAAGCCTGCGCGTTAGTTGATGGCTTGAAGACCGCGCTCAGGACCCGAGCACACAGTTTCGTACTAAGGTTCATCAAACAAGGAGGTCTGACCACACTACTGGAGGCGCTACAGCGAGCGCCCAGAGACGAAGCGATCATTAGGCATAACCTTATCGCTGGGATAAAGGCTCTTATGAACAATTCCGTAAGTTTAATTTCAAATAACTGCATATTTCCTTTGCTACGGTGGATGGTATGAGTTGAGAACACTGGGAGCTATTGGTTATTATGTCAGTGTAATTAAGTAGGTACTAGTAGGTATGGGATATGGGAATTAGTAGGTCTTATAGCTATCGACTATCCGCTTGTACAAGTATCACGTATATTTCAGACCGGCCGCGCCCACGTGCTTGCCCACCCAGCGAGTATCGACCTCATCGCTCAGTCCTTAGACACGGAGAACGTAAAGACAAAGGTTGCGGCTCTAGAAATACTGGGTGCCGTCTGCCTCGTGCCCGGCGGACATAAGAAGGTAAGTGCAATCCAATGTATCATAGACCTATTATCACGGCGGCTGAGGAAATCTCATAGTAGGTTAGATAAATGCAAGCACCTGCAATAAATTAAAAGCAATATGATGTTTGCAAAGCACCTTTAAGAATTTAATAGCAATGAAATACATTAGGCACCTATATTGATTTAATAGCAATTTTCTCCATATTAAAATTTGAATGGATTTTTTAGATTAAACGAAAGCTATGAATGTAATTTAGCATGGATTTAATTTCAGGTATTAGAAGCGATGGTAAACTATCAGAAGTACGCGGGTGAGCGCGCGCGGTTCCAAGGCGTTGTGAATGAGCTGGACCGCAGCTCGGGCGCGTACCGCGACGACCTCGGCCTCAAGACCGCCATCATGTCCTTTGTTAACGCAGTACTCAATTACGGCCCTGGAGAAGACAGCCTTGAATTCCGACTGCATCTTCGATACGAATTACTCATGTTAGGGATACAACCAGGTCAGTACTAAAAATTACTACATAATGCATTTACAATTAATTTTCCGATACTAAAAGTTATGTTCTCTTTACAGTCATCGAAAAACTTCGTAAATATGAGAACGAAACCCTCGACCGTCACATCGAGTTCTTCGAAATGGTCCGCAACGAGGACGAGCGCGAGCTGGCGCGTCGCTTCGACAAACAACATGTAGATACAAAGAGCGCGGCCGCCATGTTCGAGTTACTGCGCCGCAAGCTCAGCCACACCGCTGGTTACCCACATCTACTCTCCCTGCTGCAGCACCTGCTGCTGCTGCCACGTGAGTACCGTACAATGATACATGGCCACATGGCCACACGGCCACAAGGTCTCAAGGTCTCATGGCCACTAAACTTGGTTTTACAGTCTCAGCCAGTTAATGGTATGAGCCCCGTTATCATAGGGACACATGAACACATGGCCACACAACTACATAGTTTTACACTCATAAAGCCAATTAGTTATATGAGCACGATGGACAGATGGACACATGGCCACTCAGTAACAAAGTTACTCGATAACATGTCCAATAGGCCACAAGAATATGTGGTAACGCGGCCACACATTTAAACAGCTACATGGATACATGGCCATTTCGACACATGTAGGTCTATGCAGTATGTTGACCTTTTAATATTTTATTAGCATGAGATTGTGATAAGTGTTTGTTGTATTCCCAGTCGAGTACAACCCTCACTCGCAGCACTGGTTGCTGCTGGACCGTGTGGTGCAGCAGCTGGTGTTGCAGCAGGCGGCCGCCGGCAGCCGCGCCGCCAGCGAGCAGGGATCCCTTAAAGACGACGCATCTGAAAACAACAAGGTATATGATCACTAAAATAGCCAGTTTTACTTTGCCAGAAATGCGTGAAGACATTCGTACAACAATAGATGGCGCTGTTACTTGTTTATAACTTAGTTTTTATTTAAAAACATCAAGAAGTTTCGCTATTTTTGCTTCATCATTAACCTGCCTTTCATACATCATTTGCCGTCATATCCAAATTCACTCCCATCTTAAGCTTATCCTTTTTCACACAATCTATCCATACTTTCATGGGCCTTCTACTTTTGCGTCATCCAAATTCAATCTTAATACTTTCTTATTTATGTGATCATCATCTCTCCGTATACTGTCTATATCATCTCTAATGATTGAATTAATGGATATTGAAATATGTGCATTTTTGAATAATACGTAATTTTGAATTTGCAGGTCTACGATCCAGATATGGCTCCTTTGGAAATAAATGTCGGCGAAATCGTTCATCTTCTAGCAAAAGAAGAAGAATTAGTCGCTGCTAGAACGAAAGCGGAGAATCTAGAAAGAGAAAACGTAGACCTGGCCACAGAATTAGCAAAGAAGGTAAAGTTGTTTTGATAAATGCAGATAAAATGGTGTTGGATAGTAACTCTGTCAGGGTCAAAACCTTTAATAAGCTTTTATAAACCTTTAATTTAATTTTTTTTTTATTTGGATATGGTGATACTGACGAAAAAAATCACTTTTTCATTCACATTCAATGCATATCTAATACCCGAAATTATTTTCGACATCTTACTTTAATAGTTATTGTACTAGGATAATGTCAGAATAATGTACATCTAAAATAGACTAAATAATCAAAGATAGAATTGATAAAATATACGAAAATCTACTTATAAACTTACACAATTAACATTGCGTCAACTTAAAACTGCCTTCATCAACCTTTACACAAAGACATGCGCACGCGCACATAACTGACCGCCCCATGCGCATGACTAACCAACAGGAGAAGCAAGTGGACGAGCGCTCGCAGGAGAAGGAGGAGTTAGAGGGCGTCGTGCAGAGGATGAAGGAGCGGCTAGAGAGGGAGACTGCCGCACACATGGAGTGGACAGAGAGAGCGCATCAGCTCGACCAGCAGGTAGGAAAGAGACGGAGATCCTTCTATCTCCGTCAGAATCAGTTGTGGAAGGAATAAGTGTAATTTTGTATGCAATAAGCTAACATCACGTTAAATTTGATGGTACTTCCAGTTGAGTCACGAGCGAGCCGAGCGCGCCCGCTTCGAGAAGCTAGTCAGTGAGGGCAGTATACCTGATGATGCTAAGGTATTTAGACATTTCTCATACTTTGACGACTTAAAAATGAAAAACTTTCTAGCTTTCGTTTTCAATATGTATTACTTCTTACTAAAATGGTAAATGCGAAATTTTTGGATGTTTGTAGCCTAAACTACTGAACGGATCTTGTATAAATGTAGAGGAAAATGTGGAAGAACACATAAGCTACTTTTAAACCCGGAAATAGTTACCCGACGTATTCGTTAATTTTGTCAAGGTCTGAAGTAACACATGGGATATGGTTCATCTTTTGCTTTTTTATGTTCATGCGGACGAAGTCGCGGGCGAAAGCCGGTCTATAAATGTTATATACTGTTATCTGTAGGTCAGTAACTTGAAGAGCGCAGTGATAGAGTCTTGCGCGGGGGGTGCGCCCCCTCCCCCGCCGCCGCCTCTAGTGCGCGCACCCCCCGCGCCCCCAGCACCCCCCGCACCGCCCCCGCCCACCGCGCACCTGCCCGCCGCGCCCGCCCCCGCCCCCCGCCAGCGCAAGCACGTGCCCCCGCCCGGCAACCCGCTGAAGAGCTTCAACTGGAGCAAGCTGCCGGACGCCAAGCTGCACGGCACCATCTGGCAGGAGTTGGACGACACCCGCCTCTATACCGCCATAGATCTGCACTCCATCGACAAGATGTTCTGCGCATATCAGAAGAACGGCGTCCAGGTGACTGCATTGGCTTTATGCTAGTGTTATTGACTATGACCCTGATGACCTTGTCCCTCATAACTTAGGGTAGACTCCAAACTGCTCAGTAATAATAGCTTATGATAGCTTAAGTTAAGCAAGCGTTAAATGAGTACTAGAAATCCATAGAAATAGAAGTTATTTGTTGGCAATCTGTCAGAAAAAGAGTTTGTTTTGTTTTGTTTACTCAGCCAATCTGTTTAGTGGAAGTGCGTGTATTTATTGTTATTTTTGTAATTGCAGAACGAGGGGTCAGTGGAGGATCTACGACAGCTGGGAGCGAAGCCGCGTACAAAGATCCTGACTGTGATAGACGGACGCCGCGCTCAGAACTGCACCATACTGCTCTCCAAGCTCAAGATGACTGATGAAGAGATTTGTCGGTAAGTCGACTACTATAGAAATGCTTAAGTCGTTATCTCCTTTTTTCATAGGGGATAGAATTTACCGTAATTTATACCTTATGTTGGCTGATTTTTAGGTTCCTTTTTATTAAACTGGACTACTTGCATATGACTAGTAGTAATATTAATTGGCACGCATTGAAAATAGAAGAAATAATAGATATTAGTATTAAGTTTGACAGAGGAATTCGCTGCCACGAGTTTATAGACCTACAAGGATATGGTAGTTGGTAATTTTGTGAACTAACAATGTCATTTTGACAGCGTCATATTTTGACCAATAAGGGAGCGGCAACTACATGGGAGAATGTCGCCATATTCATAATTTCGTAAAAAATCATATAGTTTTTTTTATGTAAGAGTTTATAATAAAGTTAGGAATTTTGGATAATAGTAATACTGAACTATTAAGCGCCCCCTGTCAATGACAAAAAACTGACATAACATCCTTGTAGGTTTATACATAAATCGTTGCTTAACGAGTTTATTTAACTTTGTTTAACATCTCATCCTATTCTTGTATTCTAGCGCGATCTTGAAGATGGATAAAGACGAGCAGCTGCCGATAGACATGGTGGAGCAGCTGTTGAAGTTCACGCCGAGCGCGGAGGAGGCGGCCCTGCTAGAGGAGCACCAGGACGAGCTGGACAGCATGGCGCGCGCTGACAGATTTCTATACGAGATCTCTAAGTAAGTTGCAATAGCCACTAAAGACCGGATTTATCGTGAATCAGCTCGCGTACATACGTCCCTAAGGGGTCGGAGTGTACCCTAAGTGACTCAGGCATAGTCAAACATGCTTAATTGAGGTTGACTTCACATATATCTTTTAATTTTTCGCTGATATGTTTAGCATCACGATGTTTTCCTTCACCGTAAGAAAGTCAAGTAAATTATACATATGTAAGAGCCAGAGAGAGAAGAGATATTTTTAACATAATGGCGGTTCAGAAAACGCTAAAAATATATTTCTTGTTTCTCTTTTTGTTCTCCATCTTTGGTATATTTTTTTTTACATCTACATCTCTTTTATAACAATGTTTTATTACATATCAATATAACACGAGGTGACACAAAATTTAATTCTCTGTCTTGTCTTCTTTGATGTATTGTAATATTTTTAAATATATATTTCAGGATCCCTCATTACTCCCAGCGCGTGCGCACGTTACTGTTCAAGAAGAAGTTCTCCGGCGCGGCCGCGGAGGCGACCAGTCGCGCGGCGGTCGTGCTGCGAGCTGCACGCGACATGACGCGCTCGCGACGACTGCGCGCGCTGTTGGAGATCGTACTCGCCTTAGGGAATTATATGAATAGGTCAGTTACAGATATTTACAAGGAAAAACCACTTACTAAACATATGAAAATAAAAAAAATCATTGGTTATTTAGCAATACAAATTGTATAGAAATTCAAGGATGGTTAAAGCCATGTCTTTATATATAAATCTCGTAGCATAGCATAGTATAGCGTGGGCGAATGCTAGTATATAGCATTTATACAAGCATTCGCCCGCGCCTCAGTCCGCGTAGGGCTTGAAAGACAACAGTAAGTAGCCATGTATTCTAGACTATCCTCTACATCTATGTCAAATTTCATCGAGATCGGTTCAGTCGTTTAGGCTACAAATTCTATGAAACATCCATCTAACTAAACTTTCGCATTTATAACATTAGTAAGATATTTTGTAGTAATGTTCGAGTTGCCTTCTATGGAGTCAAAAATTAGAGACCAGACCTCTTAGACATAGTAACATTCAATGATTGCTATCGCTGTTCGAAAAGCCACACGTCACAAAAAATGTATGGAACTGACGACAACTTACGAAAAGTCACGTGCTTGTCACTTTGTCTAGGGGGGGGGCTGATTATATTAATGGTAGCTACCCCCCCGTTAGTACTAGGCAAGATCTCTTACTGAGGTGCACGATGTATGTTCAGGGGCGCGCGCGGCAACGCATCCGGCTTCCGTCTATCATCGCTGAACAAGCTGGCCGACACCAAGTCCAGCGTCAGCCGCAGCACCACGCTACTGCACTTCCTCGTCGAACTGCTGGAGACACAGGTCAGATTCATCATCTGCCCCTACCTTATCCTACTCTCGTAGAGTCGGCACACCGGGCTTTCATCCTCCAATGAACTCTAGCATCCGTCATCTCAGTCATCCCTCCCTTTTTGATCATGTCATCTTTCACGCATCCATCTCTTTCTAGGTCTACCTCTACCGGTGTACTACACTCATAACTAACGTCCTTCTTGTTACATGCAATTCATTCTTCCTCATAACATGCCCATTTCCTATCAACAGTATTGTATAAATTGCGTAACATGTTTGTGTTGGCGTAGTTCCGTGACGTGTTACTGCTGGAGGAGGACGTGCCGCACGTGCGAGCCGCGGCCAAAGTATGCGTGGAGCAACTGGAACGTGATGTGTCCGCGCTACGTACTGGGCTGCGGGAGGTGGCGCGCGAACTGGAGTACCACGCAGCGCGCGCGCCCGCAGCCGCCGCCGCGCCCACGCACACTGACGACGCCTTCGTACCCGTCATGCGGGACTTCCACGCACACGCAGTCTGCGCCTTCACGCAGCTGGAGGATCTCTTCCAGGTTAATATTATTCTCTGTTTCTATATTGTGCTTGCAAGGACCATACACTCTCTCCATGATAGTTGTGAAACTGAATTATTTTGAAGGACTGAAATCTGCACGTAATCTATCTATGGTAATTCTGTATAGTATATAGAAAAATATATGTTTTTGCTTTTCTGATTACTACGCTGATATTTTTTTCTCTTTTGCCTGTCTGTCTGTAAATTCGGTCTTTTTCCGAGTAATATCCGTTACCATTGAACCGATTTGGACAACATTTTTACTAGAAAGTTGAAGAGCTCCAAGGCTAAGTATCAGTATGAATAGTGAGACATGAATGTGTACAGGACATGAAGAGCCGGCTGGAGGCGTGCGCGCACGCGTTCGGCGAGGAGGCGAGCGCGTCGCCGGAGCAGTTGTTCGGCGCGCTGGACGCCTTCCTGGCGCAGCTGGCGGAGGCGCGCGCGGAGTGCGACGCCGCCAGGCGACGCCGCGACGACGAGGAGCGCAGGACACGACACGAACAGGAGGTATACTAATATAATACGACGTAAACACAAACTTCTCTGTTATGTTGGATGTTAGCATCGTACAAATTTACTTCTAATATAAACTAGCTTCCGACCGCGAGTCTATCCGCGGGGAATTAAAAAAAAAAAAGTGAGTAGTCTGTAAGTTCTACCAGACTATACTAAAACATCAGGACTATTCTAAACATGCATCCATATATCTAATCTTTCGCATTTATAATATTAGTAAGATGCGAAACTTTAGATGGATAGATGTAAATTCCCGTTTCGTATACTGAAAATTATTGCTACATATTACTAGCAGGCTTACTAAGACGGTAATTAATCAATGATTTGTCTTTAACAGTTGAAGAAACGAACCATGGAGCGCAAACAGGCATCCAGTTTGTTAAGTTCAGTTGGCAAGTCTCTCGGCAAAGCTAACTCTGAGTGCAACGGACATGGCGACTCGAGAGATAGTACACTTACAAATGGACAGAAAGGGGAATTTGACGACCTGATCTCCGCATTGAGGACTGGTGATGTCTTCGGTGATGATGTCGCTAAATTCAAGAGGTCCCGAAAGACATCGAAAGCCCACAAGGGAAGGGATTCCCCTCCCCGGGGCGTGTGCAGAGAAGATTCTAGAGAGAGACAGAAGTGATCCGAGGAATTGTATTTGCTATTTGGTGTAAATAACCGTGAACGGGAACGTTATTAGTCAAACAAGTGATATTTACCAGTTTATGAACTAGAACTAGTGATCGGTTTTAGGTCCGACGGTTGTCACGCTGACAGATAGATGGCGCTATTCTCAAGTGACGAGTTTACAAAGATAGATGGCGCTATCAACAAGTAAAAGTTTAGCTAGAATGTAACTGTTTGATGTTTTTCTGCAGTCTGAATTCGCTCAAATAGCGAAACGACCGCTGCCCATAGACATTAAATAGGATGTGTTAGATCTTTAACCGACAGAGGAAGGGATGTAAAGAAAGAGGATTTTTCCCCTTCCTATGCATCTCCTCTCCTGTCAAATCCAATTGTGAATAGCAACGGCCATTGGATCCCATCTATTCCTGTTAAATAATCTATTCGTATATAAAAATCTTATATGACAAAAGTCAGTGTTATCTGAATTTGAACTCTATTTGTTAAGTGTTAGAATATAATTTGACTGCTAGGGATTTGATGTGATTTTCCCGGATTTCTCTCGATTGAGAAAAATTTTAAGGATAATTACCTCTTGTATCGAAAACGAATAAAAATAGGAAATTGTTGATGGAAATGTATTTTATTAAAAATTGAACTCCGATTGTGTGACTTTTTGTAGACTTTTATCTTAATTTTTGAACAAGGAATAATTTGCAGTAAAAATCAATTTTGTATTCATATTTCGCCTAATTTTAACATTTATTGACTGAATAGCAGAAGACTGGGGTTTTAGTCCAATTTGCACTTTAAATCGTTATACATAAGATTCATAATGCCGCAGGGAAATGCTCAGATATTTGATAATATTTAGAAAATTATCACTTTATTATTCATATAAAATATCTCGCCATAAAATTAATAACAATTTTAGAATTCCAGATTTCCAATAGAATATTCCAATAAAATTTAATAGACTTTACAAAAGCTTCCATTTATACAGATATTTGCGTAAAAATGTCTATTAGTATTAAATATAATGAACCAATTTACTGAAAGGATTTTAGAATTTTAGAATGTGAATTATAACGCCATCTATTGAGGGAAATATGACCTTCATTTATAATAGGTTTTACACCGATTTTTGTACTTTGTAACGCACTAATGTAATTTTTAAATTAAAATTATTTGAACATTATCAAATATTCAATAAAAAATGTCTATTTAATACATTATTTTGTGATTTTTGTCCCAATTTTTATTCGATTGAAATTTCTGTTAGAATAGTGAAGTAAAAACCATATTGACAGTTCAGTTGGATACGAATTTCATTGAAACGTTTTTTATTAAAAATATAGTCTTCCAATATAGGAATTGGCTTCAATATCTCAGCATTTTATTTCGAACAATTATTGAAAGAAAAGATTACCACATGGGTATTGTCAGGGGAAGGGGGCTACCCCTGAAAAATGTAAGATAGAATAACTACTTCTAAGACCATAAAAAAAGGTAGTAACCCCTTAGACCTAGCCTAGATTATCGACTGGCGACGTCTATATTGTGAATTGAAATAAACTTTTGCCCAAATGAAAATTGTGTGTGATTTTTGGATATATTTACATAGCCAGTTTTTATAATGATTTGTATCAAATTTGAATCTTAAACCGTTGAGATTAAAGTGGATTTTTTAATTTTTTAAATTGTATATATTTGATCAAATGTTACCGATTCGTGTGACAAATATAATTTATTGAAATGACGTGACTATAGAAAGTTTAACATTGTGTAAATTTTATTGTTTTGTTCAGTATTGCTTAAGCGTATAGTATGTTGTCATAATATAATTAATAGATATTTAAAATAAAAACCCTTTAAATTAATAATTGCTTTTTAATTTCCTTAAACAAATTTTCGCGTCGGTGGCTCAGTGGTTCAAGCACTTGACTTGTAATCTACAGGTCTTGGGTTCGAATCCCGCCATGTACCAATGTGATTTTTCGATTTTTCGAATTTTCATATGTACATAATTTACCCGACGTTCTTACGGTGAAGGAAAACATCGTGATGCCTGCACAAATCGGGGAAGAAATTCAAAGATATGTGTGAAGTCAACCAACCTGCACTTGGCCAGCGTGGTTGACTATGGCCTAGTCACCCTAACTTTATGGTAGGCTCCGAGCCCCTCGGTGGGGACGTATAGTGAGCTGGTGATGATGATGATGATGAAACAAATTTTAGATTTTGAATTTAGATTTAGATTTAGAAGTATTAATAGAAGCGCTGGTGTCTTAGTTGTTTATGCACATGACTTATTCTGCACGACTTGGCTTCGAATCCTGCCATGTACCAATGTGTTCTTCGACTTATAGATGTATTTCTCCACATGTTGCATGACCTAAGGGGTACCTAAGTGTTAGTATTTATAAATGTTTTTAATTTAGTACACAGCTTGCAATAAATGAGAAAATACATAACATACTTTGTTTTTAACTGTTATTTATTAACTTTATATAAAACTAGCTGTTGCTCGCGACTTCGGCCGCGTAAAATTAAAAAAAATATAGCCTGTGTTACTCACAGATAAATTACCTTTCTAACGGTGATAAAAAAATTAAAATTGGCCCAGAAGATTTTGAGTTCAATACATACAAAAATACAAATCTTTCCTCTTTATAATATTAGTATAACCTAGCTTTCGGCCGCGACTCCATCAGCGTGGACTTAAAAAAACACAAAGGCGAGTATGTATTCGTCCAGACTATAATCTACATCTATACCAAATATCGAAATCCGTTTAACCATATAGGCTACAAACTCTAACAAACATCCATCTGAACTTTGGCATTTTTAATATTAGTATAAATTATGATTAGAAACAATATTGAATATAAAATATATACGATACGACAATTACTTTTTAATTGTGTTTGCAATTACAGTAGTGAAGGCCTCATTAAAACTGACCGCGTTCACGTTCCCAAAGTAACTAAACACTAATACTTTAGCGTTCAGTTATTCGTATACAAGCGATAAACATTTTAAATATAATTGCAAATAGCGAATTCACCTACATCTATCATTAGTAACTCAAATTAAAAATAATTTAATGAAAGAACTACGTATTAACTAGCTAGAACTTTTTGCTTATTTACCTATCAAAGGTCGACCTTACTCGATCTAATCCATTAAACCGATTTATGGATGGTACTTCTATTCGTTTTTATAAAAAATTGCCATATCTTATAGTCCATTAAGGGACGTCCCTTTACTACGAGCTTGTACTGTATTTTAATTTGATTTTCGAAGTTATAAAGTCGTTGAAGGTTTTAGCTGCAACGAAACGAAACCATTTAATTGTTTTTTTCAAGTATTCGATAAACTATTATGCCTATTAGTTAATAATACATTCAAAGAAAGACCTAAAGACTGGTGACGTAATAAAAGAAGTGATTTCTATGTAATATGTTAAATTCAACTAGTTGAATGAAAACGGTTACCGGTATATACCTGGCGGACCTCTGTGACTTAATCATTTATTTTATACACTAACATATTCTAATATGTTATTCGTGGATAAATTCACAATTTAAGACTTGTACGAGTCCCCATGGTTAAATTTGTGCCATCTAAGAGTTAACTAACCAGAAAAAAAAACAATTTTGTACTAAATGAAAATTTTACGAGCAGAATGTTATTTAAAATTCAAGACAGCTAGCGTAGTCAAATGAATTTACGTGAAGATACGTCCTTTCGTATGATATGCGTACACATTTGTTTTATTTCCTATCTTCATACACGTTCAGACGTGACAGGACTACGCCTTTTATTAAACTTCTACTGTTATCACATCACCAGCTCAGTATACGTCCCCACCGAGGGGCTCAGAGCTTACTCTAAGTTAGGGCGACTAGGCCATAGTCAAGCACGCTGGCCCAGTGCCGGTTGGTTGACTTCACACATATCTTTGAACTTCTTCGCCGATATGATCGTATCACGATGTTTTCCTTAATAGTAATAACGATGGGTAAATTATGTACATATGAAATTCGAAAAAATCTAAAGTCATAAGTACATGGCGGGATTCAAACCCAAGACCTGTAGATTACAACTCAAGCGCTCAAACCCTGTGCCAATTCTCTCATCATACACTGTTATCATACATAAAAACATACATACAATTAGATTATGACTGACTTTAGTCAGTGAAGTAAAAATAAAAAAACTGCGTCAAACACGTTTATCAGTACACGCAATTTCCTTAAAAAGGGATACAAAATTCACTTCACAAATCATAACAAACATTATGAAGAACAAAAAAATAGATGGATGAAATTGTCACCCCTCCCCCCACCGTCGCCTGATGAATATATGATTCTTTTGTTATTCTAAAATTGTTTACGCTTACAGTTTAATTGCTTATCAATATTAATTAAGCTGTCGGGCTGTCATGGCCCGAGACAAAACGTAGAGCCCAAGATAGAGCGAGCTGGCGGCGCACTGTGGACGCCCTCTGCCCCACTTCGGGGACATAGGACCGTGAGAAGAGTTAATTAAGCTAGCCTAACAGCTTGAATAGTTAAATGTTATATTCCGAAGACATTACTCAGTGTATTGGATAGAAATGTGATATTATTATATTTCGAATTGGTCTCTTTTGATATGCGAGGCCTTCTTAGAACCGGTGACACCCCCTTTGTTATTATAAGTACACTAGCTGTTCCCTTGCGGCTTCATCGGCGTGATATAAAAAAATATTTCATTGTTTACCTACATTTGTCAAATTATCAATTGCAAATGTCAAAATTACATGACATGATGATAAACCATGGCAACTTATGGTCTCTTTCCCACATTAGAGTTTTTATCTATAATATTTACCCCCTAAGTTTAATGGAGTGAAAATATATAGCCTAAAGCATGATGTAAGTGTATGGCTTTTTATTAAAAAAAGATATATTCAAAAATATGCTGTAATTGCCGACATCTTAGGCAACAAAGAAGTGTGTGTTTACGCTTTATTATATTAGTATAGATTAAAGAAATTTACTTACCAGTATTAGCTGTCGTATTTGATTCTTTGAATTGTGAATTGATAATCAAATTTCTTATGTTATGTATGCAAGAATATTAATTTTGTATGTAGACAGAACTACTTTTTTTTACTTTTATGGTAAAAACCCATTGAAATTCAGTTTAAGCAGGTGTGTTGAATGTCATATTATCGGAAAAATTATAGTTTTACTTAGAACCCATGAAACTAATGGATTACGGACGACGTAAGTTTTATAGTCGTTTCGAAAAGTTTTTCCAAACTATCCTCGAACACGAACACTGAAGTAATCATTTAATATTATGCAAACAGTAATAAAGACAGTTTCATGAAGTTTGTGTAATAACTACGACATTTAAGAGCGCGAGCACACCTTCGACTAAACTATCGTACAACAGTTTAGTCTCGCTTTGATTTCTATGAGCTTATTTGGAGCACACTACTCGATTTTTAGTTGAGCAACTAAACAGTTGAATTGGCTGCGAAACAATCGACAATCGCACAACAGTTGTGAGATAGTTTAGTCAAAGTTATGCGCCTGCTGTAGAGTTTATTGATAGAAGTACTTATCAAATGCAAGAAAAAACCTTTCTAAGAGTTTCACGAAAAAAATGAATGTGTAAAATTTATATGAAAAAAAAAAATCAAATATATGACGCAAATTAAACCGATTTTCGCATAAGAAATCGTTTTTTAATATACATGGAGAAGAGACTCACGTAGTTTATTAATTTTCTATTGTTAGGGTACGTTTCCATTGGATCGAAAGAGGTAAAAAAGGACTTCCAAATGCTTGAAACGCAAAGAAAAACTTTGGCATATCTTTTATCTAAATGTAAGTAGTCACACAAATGACATTTACGATTAAAATACTTACTCTGCGTCAACTATACGCCAGTGTTTTAGTATACTTTCCTTGTAAAAGTTTAGAACAGTTAGTTTTGAATCAAGAAGTTGTTTTCGCTCGACTATATTCCGCTCCTCTCAGTTAATATAACCGCAACCTGTTGCGTATACAAAGGAAGCGAACGTATTCATGTAGGACAGAAAATAGAAATAAATCTTACGTAAAACGTGACTCCGGTAAATGTTCTAAAACATGAAATAAGTTTGAAGTTGTAATACATTGGGTTCCATTTCGTTTCACAAGTATTTTCATTAGTTACATGATATATTGAACAGTTTAACAGTGGTGGAGACCGCTTTAACATCTTCGCAATGTAGGGTCGGCTCGCCTCAAGCAATACCACGACCACGCACGACAGGCGTGAAGTGGAAGCAATTCCGCGTACAGTCTGATGAGTGTGGTGCCGGAGGCCCAATTTTAGTCTATTTCCCTTTCCACTCTTTTGTTATAACAAAAGAATTGGATAGGAAAGTGGATTTGATGGTGGAGGAGACGCATAGGAAGGGGAAATATCCTCTTTATGTGCGTCTCCTCCTCCGTCGATTTAAGGTAGGCAACGCATCTGCAATTGCGGATGTCTATGGGCAGCGGCCGCTACGCCATTTCGGCGGATTTAGGTGGCCGCTTGCTCGTTTGCCAACTTATTGTATAAAAAATAAGTTAACTCAAAAGAAATTGAAGAATTAAAGAGTTATAAACGATAATAAACCGTGACTTCGTGTTGTCAAAGTTATTTATGATCGAATTCAATGGAATGAATGCATATAGGCGCAGAATGCATAAAAATGTGTAATCATTTTTAATAGAATTAATTACTGCTAAGCGTTTGAAGTTTCTATTTTACCATTACGTAGTGATCCCTTAGTGTTAGGTTGACCTAAGTTTTCAACGGACAACTCAAGATACATAGTTCGGAAACGCATTTCATGAAGTTATCGAACCAAAAACACTAACTAATGGTTAAACGTAGCTAGGAAACCGGCATTAAGTGTAGTTTAGCTGTCGATGAATTAACTTGTTGAAACTACTTATTTTGTGTATTTCCGCAATTAAAATACTTATATAAGAAAGACAATTTTCTTAAATTTTAATTACAACATTTTTTGTACACGTGTTTTAATAAAAGCCTACATTAACTGTAGTATGTAAACAACTAAAAGTTCCCTTAAATGCCTTCTTATTGTCTACGAGTTTTTATATTTCATGAAGTCTATTACGTTATTTTCCCTGAAATCCTTAATATAAATATACTTTATAATCCTCGCGAAGAAAGCTCAGCCAAAGCTCAGACGTATTTCGAAATTATGTTTGTTCTGTCTTATGTATCTTTTGATATAAAAAGTTTTTAAGGAAATTATGAAACGGCTTTGTCGACGTACCGCAAAATTTATAAAGGTTTTATTAAAATTATGTAGAAAACAAAACTTTTTAAGATCATTTACAGCTAATCGAATGTTAATATATAACCTTGATTTTACTAATATTATAAATACGAAAGTATGGATTGATGGATGTTTGTTACTATGTATTTCGCACAGATATCGAACAGTCAGGAAAAAAACATAGGCAACTTAATAAGGTTTTTTTTTCCGCGCGGAAGAAGCCGCGTGCTTCTTGTAAAATTAATAAACATTGGATCGTCGAATCGGTCTCAAAAATTCGCATTAATAGATAAATGTCGTTATTTTTAAAGGTAAACTAAGTATCCATCTATACTAATATTATAAAGAGGAAATATTTGAATTTTTCTATGTATTTACATTACTGAAAAACTACTGGGCCGATTAAAAAAATTCAGCATTAGAAAGCTATTTTTTCGCTGAGTTTCGGCTATATTTTTAGATTTCACGTAGACGAAGTCGCGAGCAACAGCTAGTAAAGTTATTATAAAAGTCTTTAGTTTTAAAATGCGACCAAATATATTCTTATATATATTCTTTTCCGAAGTCTGTTAAAAATAGCAAAAGACACTTTGCAGATTCGTTTCAATATAAATTATGTGGACATTTCAGAAAGTGAATAAGAGATGTCCCTAGAGATTGAATAAAAGAAAAAAACTCACTGATTCCGAAAGGAATAACCAACATTAAATATATTCTTTCCGCATTTTATCTATACTTAATTTAAAGTATAATGAGAAAAGTTTATTGTTTGGTCCTGATGAATTAAAAAAATTGAATTTATTTGTATAATCTTTCACCAATATTAAGGTCTATATTTGTACTAATATCATATTATAAATAAGAAAGATTTGTATTTTAGTATGTGATAACTCAAAAAAGTACAGGGCCGATTTCAATAATTATTTCAACATTAGAAAGCTGCGTTATCAATGAGTAACATAGGCTACATTTTTTAATTCCGCACAGACAAAGTCGCGGGTAATAGCAATTTGTTGGTGTAGCGTATTTGTGATAAAATTAACAACTTCATTCTTAAAATAAACGCAAATAAGATTGTTTTGAGGTTTTTTAATATCGCTTATCAGATTGAGTTTTTAGAAATCTTGTCATTTGTTCAAACTCGAAATCCAAGATAAGTGATCTATGGTAAAAAAGCTCAACTTAAGTTCCAAAGCTGTCAGAATACTTTCGTTTATTTGTTATGTCTATTAATAGTAAACACTTGCGGTATTTCATAAGAAAATAGCTTTGGCTAACTTCTTTGGATAGTCTGGAAGAACACATTTTCTACTCACTTTTGTTTTTTTTTAATTCCACGCGGACGGAGTCACGGGCGAAAGCTAGTTTACAATATTAGTAAGACGTTATTCTTGTACTTTTGTAATGGCGAAAGAATTTTTGAAATCGGTCCAGTAATATTTGAGTTTATTGGGTACATACAAAATTACAAATCTGTCCTCTTTGTAATACTAATTTTGTATATATTAAAAAGATCTTTTCGAACTATCTAATATTTATTACCAAGATATAAGAAAGATACGCGCGGACAGAAAGTCTTTCGCCGTCCACTAAGATCTACATGGACATTGAACTATCGCGCCGTGAAATGAGGCGACTGTCACATATGTCGCAAGAAACATCAATCATTTTCTAATAAAGCGTATACATATTAAAATAGTATAAATGCATTTAATTCTTTATCAGTATTTACTAGTATTTTTACAATGTAACTGAATTAAGAATTTCCAGGAGGACAAAACAGTGGTTCAACAGTGGTAGAGCCCGCTTTAACATCTTCGCAATGTAGGGTCGGCTCGCCCGGTGCAATACCACAATCACACAGAAGATATGCGTGAAGTGGGAGCAATTCCGCGTTTCGTCTGATGAGTGTGGTGCCGGAGGCCCAACTTTAGTCTCTTTCCCGTTCCACCCTTTTTTTGTAAGGAAAGGATTGGATTGGAAAGTGGATTTGACGGTAAAGGACACGCATAAAAAGGGGAAATATCCTCTTTATCTGCGTCTCCTCCTCCGTCGATTTAGGGTAGGCAACGCGTCTGCAATTGCGGATGTCTGTGGGCAGCGGTCGCTTCGTCATTTCGGCGGATTTAGGTGGCCGCTTGTTCGTTTGCCACCTTATTGTATAAAAAAAAAACTTCTCGCCAGTCTTCTGTGTGATCGTGATATTGCACCGGGCGAGCCGACCCATTCGTGCTAAGATGTTAAAGCGGGCTCTACCACTGTTTTGTGCGTCCCTTCTTCGGTTAATTGAAGGTGGCTCTCACACCAGGCTAGATTCGTGTTTGATGTTTGACTACAGAAGCCATGTGATCATTTCATATACAATGCAATCCAGACAGCGTGAATCAGAGAGCAATAAGGAGCATGAGCAATACTAAATATGGCGGAATGATTGAATGAATGTTTTATCGTATGTGAGTTTTTATGAGAACTCACGTCAATACACAACTTTTAATATAGCGCTGAAGTAACAAAGCCGTATTCCGCTCGGAGGTTCACAGTTCATGCATGTGATTACAATGGCCTTTTGTTGTTACCAGGTTAAACACACCAGTGACAACTTCTGTTTAATATGTTGGAAAATGGTTACTTTTAATAAAAAAAACTATACTTACATTTACTGATTACCTGTTGTTAGTTAGGCATAAAATAAAATAAAAACACAAGTTGAAAGGTAGTAACAAAATATAAGATTTTACGTCTAGATTAAGATTTCATGATAGATGGACTAATATTTCTGTGGGAGTCGACATAACATGACAGTCTAATGTTAATAAGCCCTGAAAATAAGTCGTTTTCGCAAATATTTAGGAGTCCGTCAACTTTAGGGTAAAAGGTACTTAAAGTTTCAAGTTGATACAAGTTATACATTGGCTTATGGTTTAAACTCAACCCGGAATGAACTTCATTCTTTGTCACTTACGGCCGATTACTGAAACGATAGTCAAATATGTAACAGTGTCATTATAAATCCACGCTAATTGTAAAAATTAAAACTTCGACGACTAATGGCTGGTTTCCCAGCTAATTTTACCCATACGTTTAGAAATGCATTTCCGTACTACGTAACTTGAGTTTTACTCTATTGAAACTTAGTTCAACCTAAGACTAATGAATCAGTAGGTAATCTATACTAATATAATAAAGCGTATACACACACTTCTTTCTTGCCTAAGATGTCAGCAATTACAGCATATTTTTGAATAATCCTTTTTTAAATAAAAAGCCCTACAGTTACGTCACGCTTTAGGCTATATATTTTCACGACATTAAACTTAGGGGGTAAATATTTTGGATAAAAACCCGGTTGTGGGAAAGAGACCATAATTTGCTGCCAACATCAAGGAAGCAAGATTACCTTATTATATTCTAAGCGGCACTTACGAAGCGAAGTTTAAAATTCGTTTCACTATTTGGCCGTTAGTCTCAATAGTATCTAATGACAACATTGGCTTGAATAGATTCTAATTTGATGTATAATTTATAACTAAGAAATGTACGTGAGATTTGTATGCAACACGTATGATAAGGCTGACTACAAACCTTTGTTTTGAAGACCAGATCGATAAATGTATCTGATACGGTAGGCATAACACAAACTAAGTTATTATAGCGCACTAGCGCCCTTCTCTCGATGCGAAAAACCTTATTTCAAGTTGTCGGTTCGAAGATTTATTTAAAATACTTAATGGATAATGGTTCTGGCATCAAAGGGTTGAAGTACTTGTATTTGTGCTAAAATGTGTTTGAGACACCATTTAAATGTTTTATGTTAAAACCCTATGAGAATATTAAATAAGTTATTATATTTACTATGTTCTTTTTTTGAGTATTCCTAATACTTTCTGATCTTTAAAGATCATTAAGTAAGCTTATATTGAAATGTTTTTTTCTATAATAGATTTCTTCAAGTAAGCTCTTACGTAGTGAATATATAATCCCTTTGACCTTTTTTATCTCTATTCGCTAATATTGAAAATTATAAAGGCTGTCATAAATTTATTTTACATATTTACTTGTCTTTAATATCGTCATAGTCTTATAAAACCGTAAGCGATTAGGGAGTTTTATATAAAGAAAACATTATTAAAAAAAACTAGATACAAGCATGATTATCATCATCAACAGCATATGTCTCTACTGAGGTGCTTGGAGTCTACCCTAAGTTGAGACTATGCCATAACCAAGCACACTGACCCAATGCTGGTTGACTACGTACATATCTTTGAATTTCTTCACAGATATGTTGCACCACGATGTTTTCCTTCACCGTAAGTACGTCGAGTAAATTATGTACAAGGGAAAATTGAAAATCACATTGATACATGGCATTGCTTAAGAGATGGATGGATTGCGTGAAAGGTGACATGATCAAGAAGGGAGTGATGACTGAGATGACGTATGATAAGAGTTATGTGGAGGACAAAAACCTGTTGCGCCGAGCCTACGGGAGTAGGATAAGGAGGAAGATGATGATGATTGATACATGGCGGGAATTGAACCCAAGACTTGTTGATTACAAGTCAAGTGCTGAAACCCTTGAGCCACCGTCGCTCTTAAATAAGCAAGCAAGAGATATAAGTCACAAAGAGGACATCAGGAACGATTTAAAAAAAATTAAAAATGTACATAGTGTATTTTCTTTGATGTAAGATTACAAACCTTATTCGTATATATTTCTCATATCTCCTTGATCTAAAAATAGATAAATATTAGTACATAATAAAGTTGTTTACGCGGAATTTGAGATAAGAAAGCAACTTTGAAATTATCTCACTTTAAGTAACATTGAATGAAATTCAGAAATAAAACTGAAAAGATGTAATTTACTGGAAAAATAATCTGCCCACGTAATGACTAGATTTAAATAATATCAAACGAAAATGTATATTGTTTAAAACAGTCGTAATAAAAGAGAAAATCTACTCTTGTTTTAAATAAAATTAGCAATAGACGTGTTCATTGCCAAAGCATTCATATCATTTTCTAAATTAGATTGAGTTTATTTTATTCAAGACTAGCTGTTACTCGTGACTTCGTCGACGTGAAATTAAAAAATATAGTTTATGGTACGCAGCGATAACGTAGCTTTTTAATGGTGAAAGATTTTTTTAAATCGGCCCAGTAGTTTTTGAGTTATTTCGATATATACAAATACAGATTTTTTATCTTAACCTTATCTATACTAATATTATAAAGAGGAAAGAATTTTGTATTTATTGAAATAACTCAAAAACTACTGGGCCGATTTTATAAATGCTCTCACTATTTAAAAACTACGTTATCAGTGAGTAATATAGGCCTCATATTTCTTAATTTTACCGGGACGAAGTCGCGAGCAAAAGCTAGTAACATTAACATAGATAGTTCTAACATTAAGTTTAAATAATGCGATTCATTCATCAAACAATTAACTATGCCAAATTTATAATATGTTGAACACATGAAGGTAAAAGCAAACTTTATCAAACGCTCTTTAATCTTAAAAAGGTACAGTTTCACGTTTAGCAAAAGATCAAAGTTATCTTACTATGTATTTTGATACAACCATGAACAAAAGCTTACGGGCAATTTCTCAGTAATTCTCCGTAATATAAAGTAATGATCGAAGCTTATATGTGTCATATTTATTAATCTATACTATACTAATGTTATAAAGAGGAAAGATTTGTATTTTTGTATGTATTGAAATAACTCAAACACTACTGGACCGATTTTAAAATTCTTTTACCGTTAGATAGGTAATTTATCCGTGAGTAACATAGGCTATATTTTTTAATTTCACGCGAGCGAAGTCGCGAGCAACTGCTAGTATTATATCATTTAATAATCTGTCTAATAACTCTTGAATAGAAGTTTATAAATTATCTACGAGTATATCTATCTATACTTCTATACTAGTATAATAAAGCGTAAACACATTTAGTTATGGATATCAGCAATCACTGCTTACGTAACTAAACTGCTTCACCCTGAGTGCACAGTGCACTACTTAATTGCTAGCTTTTGTCCGCGACTCTGTTCCCGTGGAATTAAAAAAAAGTAAGTACTATATGTGTTCCAGACTTCACTCTACATCTATGCAAATTTTCATCGAGATCCATTCAGCCGTTTTGATGGTAAACTCTACCAAACATCTATCCATTTATGCTTTCGCATTTATAATATTAGATTAGTGTAGATTACTTCTGTAAAATCTATGCTAAGCGTCTCACTTAGGTCGAGACTGTAACAGTTAATCTAATAACATAACTAATTATAATTTTATGATTAAAAAACTACCTGTGGTTTTCTTCCCAATAATTGTAAATAAGGCAATGCCAAAAAAACAATTTAATCGTAAGATATGAATTCTATATTTATTAATTAAAATTGTCTTGTATTTGTCACAATACACGAATACGTAGGCGGTTAGGCGTCCGTCCTCTAAAGACTTAGTGCCTGTTCGGCCGTTCAGCGGGAATGTCGTGTTGTCTTGTGTTGTGTACATTGTAGATTCTCTCGTCGGCATTACGGAAGTGAATTATTGTATAAACTTTTCTTTAATGGTTGGTTACTTCTAGTTTTTTTGGTGAGTCTTTTTTTTATTTATTTCGTTAGTTTTGACAAAACACAATCTCTTCTTTTGTATTTTGTTTTAATTGAGTTAAATTAAGTAATTACATGTTTTTGTAAATCTTACTAATATTATAAATGCGAAAGTTTAGATGGATGGATGTTTGTTAGAGTTTGTAGTCTAAACGGCTGAACGTATCTCGTTGAAATTTGGCATAGACGTAGATGATAGTCTGGAAGTTCTTCCAGACTATCATCTTTTTTTTGGTAATTATTATTTTTGATGTTTTCTTTATTATTTTAATTTATTTGTTATCTCGTTTCTTTTAGTTTTAATAAATGAAATATTATAATGTTGTCTTACTTATATATACATGTTTTGATTTTAATTCGTTCTGTTTTAAAGAATATTGGGCACATAACACGATTTTAGTAAATTTTTCCTTCAAAGGTATTTAAAGTTAAAAAAATACTTAACGATAAGTACTGCGGTAACTTGAATTTTGTTATCGAAAGATATTCTTAGTTCTATAAAATATTGACTATTCGATCAGCGATAGCGATAATCAAATGCTTTGTCTAAGGAGACAGTTTAGCTTAAGACTATACAAGGTTTATGGACTACGATATTATTGGTTTCGAACAAGGGACCTCGACGGTTGTCTATCTAACCACTACGCTTTAGGACTACAGAGCGACTTTCAGTTAATTGACTTTAATTTCTTTAGTTGAATTTGATATGAAACTCATTTCAATATTGAGGATGTAATCGGAGTACCAAGTCAAGAGCAGGAAATACAAAGGCCAACAATGAATATAGCATTTAACGTATTACCTAATAGGTACTTCAATTCGCTTCAGTTTGCTTCAAGTTGAAGTTACGAGAGAACTTTGTCGAGTAACTAAGTTGAATTTACGGATTCATTACTTCAATACGTTCTAGTTTAAAAGTAAACATGATCTGTTATTCGATCAACGCTCAGATCAAATTGTAATCATACTAATATTATAAATGCGAAAGTTTAGATGGATGGATGTTTGTTAGAGTTTGTAGCCTAAACGGCTGAACGTATTTCGATGAAATTTGGTATAGATGTAGAGGATAGTCTGGAAGAACACATAGGTTACTCACTTTTGTTTTTATTTATTTCACGCAGACAGAATTGCTGGCGAAAGCTAGTCACTATATACCAAAACAAATGCTCCCGCTGTCTGTCTCTATGGTATGCCTAGATCTTTATAACTACATAACGGATTTTGATGCATTTTAATAAATAGAGTGATTTAAGAGGAAGGTATATATGTATAAAGTATGTATATTATAGTAGATAAATGCTGATGATTTCAACTAACTCTATCATTCTTCATCTGAGTCACCTCCCGTCTTCGTCATATCTTTCACACAATCTCCTAGAGGACTGTAATGTGATGTGATTAAACACATTTTAGTATAAGCAATGGACCTGTGCGAATCCGGGGCGGGTCATTAATATCTTTGAATTTATATGTGTAGCCAGAGGTTGTAAATTAAGTCTACGTACGTGCGAAAATCACGGACTTTTTTGTCATTACTTTCGGAAGGTCGCATTTAAAAACGACATCGTGTATTAAAAAAAAAATCGATTATGGCTAGGCTAGAATGAATACTAAATTAAACATATATTTATAATGAAAAATAAATGTTAAAGATATCGGTATATTTCCAGTGATGCGGTTTTATTGTTGTTCGACGCTTGACCATAAACTTAGGCTTGTGGTTTGTTATTTAAAAAAAAAATCTTATAACGAACGTTTCCTCTTGTTTCTTGGTCTCTTTGTGTCTCTTTGGTCCTCGTGTAACGTTTTAAAGTATATGAAACACGTAAACAAAATTTCAGAGTTCAATATCAGAATTGGAAAAATCGGAAAGCTGCGTCCAAAAAATAAATAAGGACATAAAATATTTCTGTGTCGTGAGCGACCTTTTAAAAGCGTGTTAAGTGGGACCCTATCAGCCGGCGAAAGGAAATAGATTGAGGGTTTAGTGTCCTGTTCCGATATGGAATAATGGGATGTTATTATAAAATTAATCGATTAATTATATCGATTAACCTGATTAATCGATTACGAACAACATTTTTTTGTCAAATTGTTCTTAATTTAAACTATAATCTTTTGAATTTAGAATGAAAAGCAACTCACATCTATACATATACTACCTATCGTTCGCGACTTATTTGCGAATGGGTAGTCTATGTGTTCTTCGTGCGCTACATGTATGACAAATTTCATGGAGATCCGTTTAGCCGTTTAAGAGATACCTTCTAACAAACATACAACCTTTCTTAATTATAATATAAGGACTGTCTGTGTGAAAAAGTCATATTTCATTTTGCGTCGCTGATAGCGAAACACCTAAAATAATGTTGGAAGACATGTTTTATACAGCTGTTTACCGCCGTAAATTAACAGGAATGTATTTTAGATTGTAAAACATTTTTGGGAAAAAGTAGGAGGTACTCAATTCGTCTGTATTTTCTTGCAGTTATTTTAGTTAAAACTAGAACAATCCATAACTTACTTTAGTGAGGTGGCTAACTGTAAACTATGAGGAAGGGTTACATTATGAATGCTCAAAGTTCTAGACACAAAGTTATAATGGAAGGTAATATTGTTGTTACTAAATGTTTAACAAGACAAACATCAGTTATAGCTATGAGAAAACAATCGTAGCTTACCTTAATCGATATCTACACGTGCGTAAAGTTTGCCGATGGAATATTTAGTTGAACAGATAATAGTTGACGGTAGAAACTAAGGATTGGGTACAAAAGTTTAGAGTATAGACTCTTTCTTGTATATACTTGTTTAAACACGTTCGGAGAGAAGACATAAAAAAGAAAGTGATGAGATTGAATGTGGATGGCTGTGGGAGGATCGAAAAAAGTATGGATTATCTGGAAGAGGATGAACAAAAAGGAAGTGATGGTAACGTATATATTATGCCGACCCTTAGTAGAAAAAAGTCATGTGATCTTTTATATTTCAAAAATAATATAAGAAAGAATACTTTTAGCTTTTCTACGTACTGAAATATAGCAGCCGCAGTTTTAAAATATTTTTAGTGCTTTAAATCTACAAAATATTTAGAATTTAGTATAAAAGTTGGGTATTCTTTTTTGCCATATAAATGTTCACTGGCGGACGAAAAATAACTCATCACGTTTGAATTGTTTAGGAATGCAGTGCGAAAAAGATTTTAGTTATTTTTATTTCATGATATGAAGCTGTAGGTTTTTATATCTTACTTCTTAATTATAAATGGGAAAGTTTAGATTTAGATGGATGGATGTTTACTGAACGAATAACGATGAAATTTGGCATAGATGTAGACGATAGTCTGGGAGAACACATCGGCTACTTACTTTTGCTTTTTTAATTCCACGCGAGCGTAGTCGCGGGCGAAAGCTAGTTAATATGTGAGAATTTTATGTAAGCATATTTACCTTTCACCTTACATGTAACGTTTAAAGCTATTCTATTACCCAAATGAAATACAGTGAAAAAGAAAAACGCGTTGAAACTTTTTATAACAGCTTTAATATTTAAGCTAAAAAAGCTCAAATTAATTGAATATACAATTCAAAATATGCACCCAAAGATATATTTTTAATTAATTTAATTGCTTGAAAGGTTGTAGTGTACAGTAGAAAAATATTGTGCAATAAAACTACATGCATGCTACGAGAATGCTACAGCACTGCTACGCGCTACGAAACACAATTTGCAACTTATATTATTCTTCATACATAATCCTCTTATACGAGCCAAGAGGGAACAAGAAGACAATAAAGACGAACAAGCAACTGGAAGTGTATTAAAGTTTAGTGAAAACAACTTTTATAAAATTCAATTTTACGATGCTTAATAAAATCAAAATAGATTTTTTAAATTGACGAGAAATCAGATTTTCTTTTAGTAAATTATTTTTTCCGAGTGTTTTATTATAATTAGCTCAATGTGTTAGATTTCAATCTATACTGATATTATAAAGAGGAAAGATCGCACGAATGGGTCGGCTCGCCCGGTGCAATACCACGACCACACAGAAGACAGGCGTGAAGTGGGAGCAATTCCGCGTTTCGTCTGATGAGTGTGGTGCCGGAGGCCCAACTTTAGTCCCTTTCCCTTCCCACCCTTTTTCTTATAAGAATAGGATGGGAAGGGAACGTGGATTTGACGGTGGAGGAGACGCATAGGAAGAGGAATTATCCTCGTTATGTGCGTCTCCTTCTTCGTCGATTAAGGGTAGGCAACGCATCCGCTATTGCGGATGTCCATGGGCAGCGGTCGCTTCGCCAGTTTGGCGGATTTAGGTGGCCGATTGCTCGCTTGCCACCTTATGCTATAAAAAAAAAATATATTGTAATAACTCAAAAACTATTGGGCCGATTTCAAAAATACGTTCACCATTCAAAAGCTACGTTATCAGTGAGTAACATGGGCTATATTTTTTAACTTAACGCGGGCGAAATCGCTAGCAATAGTATTTTATATCCGGTAAGTTTTTAATCACGTGTACTTTATTTTTACATTCTAGTAAAATCAGTATTTTTCAATACATAAAGTTTTATATACTGAAATAGTTACAAACACATTTAAAAACATTACCTTCGTGGAATCGGAAAGTCTTGTTTTTCTTTTTAATATAAGAAAGTGAACTGAAACGTAAATTCTGTTACATCAGAAGTTTGTTTTGATCAAACTGATTGAAAACAAAGGAAAAATAAAAATTTATTTATCAAAGAGTAATAATAGACTTCTGGTCTTAACCTAATATTATAAATCCGAAAGTTTGGATGGATAGATGATTGTTAGATTTTGTATAATAGTTTGAAATGCGGAACGCATCTTGATGGAATTTAGCATAGATGTAGAGAATTGTCTGGAAGAATACGTATTGTACTGGCTTTGTGTTTTAATTCCACACGGGCGGAGTCACGCGCGAAAACTAGTTTGTTTATAAATTTAATTATATAATAGTACCATTACACTTCTCAGTTGTATAGTTTTTATAAAACACTATTACAATTTGTTTTGTAAATTTTAGGTCACATTTATTTTTATTTATTATTTTTATTATCTGGCCTCTTCTGGCGATGATATTTACATGAAAGATGATAGGGAAATGATAGATTAAATATGGCACTTTCTGCAATTAACTACATGTGAATTCAAGCGACCTAGAGTCGATCGACGGACAGGCGACGACGCAGGACAGACGTCTCATGTCGGAGGCCAAGACCCACTTTGGGTCGCTGCGCCAACGCAGTAACTATATTATAAGTTTTTGTTATATTCGAGTCAATTATTATTGGAAGCACAACACACTATATCCCTATTGAACCCAAAGGGTCGCCAGTGCAGTTTCGGTAGTCGTACGTTGTTGTCACGTATTGTGTTGTCCGTAAATACGGTTCGTTTGCGTGTAATATACGTAAAGTTTTGAATTTTTGAATAATGGGTAAGTTATGATTAGTAGGTTTTGTTTATACATATTGCAATTAATTGTTGCTTTCTTTTCAATTGTTTAATTAAATGGAAAAATAGGGGATTAAATTTATGCGTTTCGGTGGAAACATTTAGGGGTAAACAACTGAAATTAGAAGATTTTTATTAAGAAGCTTTCGGCGGTTTATTATAAAGACTAGCTTTTCCTGCGCGGCTTCATCCGCATGAAATTATCTAATTTTATTGTTTACATTGTCAATTATCAATTGCAAATGTCAAAATGACATGATATGATCACAAAGCATTGCAATCTTGCTTCCTTGATGTTGGCAGCAACTTATGGTCTCTTTCACACATTAGAGTTTTTATCCAAAATATTTACCCCCTAAGTTTAATGGCGTGAAAATATTTAGCCTAAAGCGTGACGTAAGTGCAGGGCTTTTTATTAAAAAAAGATTTTTTCAAAAATATGCTGTAATTGCTGACCTCTTAGGCAACAAAGAAGTGTGTGTTTACGCTTTATTATATTAAGTATAGATTATTAAATATATATTTTACATCCATATAAAATGGGTTGAAGCTTGTATAACCTTTCGAGTTTATATACTTAATATTTACAAGTACATGCTAAAGTCTTTTTCGTAGAACAAGAGCCCCAAAGGTCATTAAGCACAGTATATTGTTCATAAAATCAAAGTAAATATTTAGTTGACCTTGTAAAATATTTCTCTTAGTTACCTAAGTTCAAAGTTTATATCTGCAATATTATTAAGCTTCGTTTTCTCATCTTAGTACTATCAAGTTGAAATTATATTTCATTTCAATGAATAACAATTACTTTACATAATAATTTCACTTTATTCAACTACTAACTGTCGCCGCGACTTAATTAGTATAGAATTAAAGAAAAATACAGACTGATAACCTTCTTATTTATTGAAGTCGGTTAGAAATAGTCTATAACATGCCTTTCAGTGAAAGTCCCTTCAAAATCCGTCTAGCTGTTGCAAAGATTATCCGAAACAAACGCGGGTTTTTCGGAGTAACAGCACGACCAAAATAAAAAAAAATGTATTTCGCTATTAGTAACGTAAATATATCATGTTTAGAAAATATGATTTACTAGCTTTCGCCCGCGACTCCGTCCGTGTGGAATTAAAAAAATCAAAATTGTGTAGCCCACATGTTTTTCCAGACTATCCTCTACGTCTATACCAAATTTCTTCGAGATTCGTTCAGCCGTTTTGGCTACAAAATCTAACAAACATCCATCCGTCCATCTATGCATTTATAATATTAGTAATGTTTTTCAATACGACATAAGCACACTCATATTTAATTAATTTTAATTTATCGCAGCTTGGTTAATTTAAATTACAGGTTAATAAGCGATAGAAAAAGTTTCTGCTAATCAGTTTACGCATCCCTAATGCTCTATGCAACATGCAAAATCAAATCATTTCCTATTCATCCGCTAACAAATTACAAAGGGGTTAGACCTTTGAAGGGGCCATTGAGCGCGTCTATGTGAAGCCTTGACCGAGTTATAGAGTACGATAAAACGCATAGTAAATACATTCCCTTTTTTACTTCGATGATAATTTTTGGTTCGACTCATTAAAGTTGAAGAAGCGACGTATTTATGCTTTCATTCTTTAGACTTTAAAGACGTTTTGAAGATAAATACTTCAAGTGGTTAGTCTTTGAGCGTCTAACTGCAGCTTTAAATCGTTTATTAGTCACGGTTGATTATGACAAGGTAAATATTTGAAATAGAAATCATCAACTTGCCTTTGCCCCTAATGGTCGGCACAGTATGTGCTGCCATTCCATACAACTCTATCAACCATCATATCTGAATTCACTCTTTAAACATATCCTCTTTCATATAATCCACCCATATTTTCTTCTGTCTTCCTCTACCTTTGAAGCCATCAACATTCAATACTAATTTTGTTGTTTGTGTCATCATTTCGCCGCATATTACGACGATAAAATTAAAAATTGAGAATAAATAAATAAGTTCTAAATATGTATATGAGCTTATTACGACAGAATGTAGGCTTATTGTAAACAGATAAGATCTGCAAATACACAAATAAATTTCATGACCTGGCCCTATTACAACCCCAGTATCGTAATGTTTGCTTACTGTGACCGCTCTGAGACATTTATAGCTCAAGAATTTATACAAATACTAGCGAGTAAAGACGATTCTATCCGAACGTTCAATTCCCTGCTTTTAAAGGTAATCGTATTATAGTAATCGTAAAATATATAGCTAAATAACCGTAATTACATTATGCAGTAAATGTCATTTTTCTACAAACAGTGCTAATTAACCTTACTAAATGAGTTCTCGAAAAAGTTTCCATTTTTTCGAGAACTCTTCGGGGAATTTATTATAAATTCGCAGTTTCAATATTGAGTTTACGCCTTTGTAAGTCCCGCGCATGACGGATTTAAAAGTATGCTCGCAAGCAGAATTTTTTATTCTACTTTTGTTTTGAATGACAAACATTCTTTGTATTCTGAGAATTTTTAATCCTTAATACGTATGTTAAGATATGACAAGGGATAAAGTTAAGAATAGACATATTAGACGAAGTTCAAACTTCCTACTAGCTACTCTTGTAGGGTCAGTGATGGTGAAATTGAGAAGCAAAAGATTACAGTCATATAGGGAGAGATGATAACGTGAACAAGAAAGTGTTAAGATTGAATGTCTAAGGTAGAAGTTTCAAAAAAGTATGGATGGATGATGAGAAAGAGGATGCGTCAGAAGATGAATTGAGATATGTCGGCTGATAGAGATGTGTGAAAGATCACAGCGACAAGGGAAGGTATGATGTGACAATTATATTCAGTACTATTAAGTTAATTTAAATAGTACGTCCAATAATCGATTGTTTAATTTATTTTAATGTAAAACATTGTCCTTTTTTCTGACGTTATTTATGTACTACAAAGATAAAGTACTTCAGTTAAACGAAAAGGATTTATATTTATTAGAATAAAAAGTTTCGGAGACAAATTGAACTGTCTTCATTTGTAAGTTTTTAGAATATTTCAATACTGTTAAATGTTTATAAAGCATTTAATTATCCGCTTTTACTTAGTACGATTTTCACGTTTCACGTCTTTGCTATATGAGTATGTTACATTTTTACGTTTTATCCTTATACTAGCTTTCGCCTGCGACGCCGTCCGCATAGAATTAAAAAAAAGTAAGTAGCCTATGTGTTCTTCCAGAGTATCCTCTACAACTATGCCAAATTTCATCGAGATACGTTCAGCCGTTTAGGCTACAAACTCCATCAAACATCTATCCATCCATCCATCCATCTAAACTTTCAGATTTATAATATTAGTTAGATTAAGATTTACCCTCTGTTTGTATAGCTTTTATAAACAGAAATAATTTGAAAAGATATTCTTATTAAGGATTAGGATACTAAACGATTATGTAATATTTTTAACCACAAATAAAAAAGCAATAATAATTTTATGGTCATCCAATGGTTGAAATTGATGTGAATGTGACCACTTGATGTTATAAGGCACAAATATGACAAATGTTATTCATATTGCGATGAGAACTGTGATATTACAAACTAAAATGTTATGATATTTAGTTATCCAGTTTGTAATTCGGTCTCATAGCAAACATTATTCGCATTATCAATCATGTTTATTGAATCACAGAGGGGAATCTTATCGTTTTATAGCGTGACAAGGACATTATAATTTCGGGAATAGAAAATGTTGCAAACCAGATATTGTAATTACCCAACAAAGTTCAGGATTATATAAAGTACTAGCTTTCGCCACCGACTCTGTCCTCGTGAAATTAAAAAAATACAAAATGAGTAGCCTATGTGTTCTCCCAAATTATCCTCTACATCTGTACCAAATTTCTTCGAAATCCGTTCAGTCCTTTAGGCTACAAACACTCAAACATCCATCCATCTAAACTTTCGCATTTATAATATTAGTATGATACAGAAATATTGGAATGTCTGTTTGTCTGGTTGTAAGAGAGTATTGTGTCGGATAATCTCTTAAACAACTGGAACGACTTTAAGAGGATTTTTAATTAAAGGTAGCTGATGTGAGAAAATAGATGCTTGTTTTTTTAAGTCCACGCTAACGACATTGGGGGCAGTAGCTACTTACACTTTGTAATACGGATCAAATGATTCATTACTGAGCAGTTGTTTGATTTGAAGAGCAAGACTTTAATCAATTGAACTGCAATTCTGTCCGTTTGTACGTAGTCACTGAGCGTTCAACTTCCGGTCCGCAAATTAAATTAAACCGTTGTTTGCAGTTCGATAGCTGTAATTCTGTTTTAGAATAGATTTTATATAATATGTACATCTTGTGAAATTATTTCATCATTAACTTGCTCTTCTCCCTTACGGAGGGTCGGCACATTATGTGCTACTCTTCCATACATTTCTATCAGCCACTTCCTTCTTAAGCATATCCTCTTTAACACAATCCATCGATACTTTCTTCGGTCTTCCTCTTCCTTTGTAGCCATCCACATTCATTCTTAACACTTTCTGGTTTATGTCCCCATCGTCTCGTTGCATAACATGTCCATAGCACGCTAACCTTTTGTGAAATTATTTCAAGTATTTAATTAATGTCAATTTCTCAATCTTTTCGTCACAAATTATAATGAAAATTTTCTGTCAATTTAATCTTGTTACTATGATAAAAAAGTCCTGTTGAATAAATTGTGTTTTTTTAAATAAAATCTTAATCGTTTAAATCGAGCAGAAGATGAAAATTTTCCATCGTCCTTATAATTTTTAACAACGCATTTAGTGAAATGTGAATTAAATTTCGTCGTGGAACTTTCATCTGCGTCACAATAGTGTCTGGGATTGCCTACGACGCAGAAAAGTTACGTTTTAATATTCCACTCTTTAAAAACTGCGAAGGAAAAATTAAACTCTGATTAATTAAAACCTACCAAGATGTTAATGGGCTTGATAGTGATTTCTACCAATTTGGATTTCCACTAATTTTAGTAAACTTCAACACTCATAGTTAGAAACCGTAAGAGCGTGCGCACCTGAAACTAAACTATCGCACAACTGTTTACTCTCGCTTTGATTCCTATGAGCTTATATGGAGGTGCACACTACTCGATTTTTAGTTGTACAATTAAACAGTTGAATTGGGTGCACACAACAATTGTACCATAGTTTAGTCAAAGACGTGCGCCTGCTCTAAGAGAGGACAAAATCGGGTTGTGTCAGCTAGTTAACATCAACCTGCCCTTGTCTCTACGGAGGGAGGTATGTGTTTCTCTTCCATATATCTCTATTAGCAATTTACGCGTATCCTCTTTCATATAATCCATCCATACTTTTTCCGTCTTCGTCTACCTTCGTAGCTAACATTAATTTTAATTTTCTTGGTATAAAATAAAAGATATTATGGAAAAATCTATCTCTCTGTTGAAAGTAATATCTTATCTTCGGTTTTAAGTTCATTGAAGTCCTTTTACTATAAAAATCCTAAAGAAAAATGTAAAATATCTTTTAAAATGACATCGTTAGATACAAGAGTCCTGAAAAGACCTTGAAGTAACCTCTAGATATCTTTATTAGTGTAATGTGATACTATTTTACGAAGAAAATTTATGACGCAAAAGTTACGAGAAGTGGCAACCTCCGCAGAGGACAGCCAAGAAACTAAGACAGATAATTAATATCGTTAGACACGTTTAGTTCTTAAATAGTCAAATTGTACATGTGTAAGGTTTACCTGCACAGTTAGGTGTGACTAAATTTTACGTGCATCAGTGCACATGTTTTTCTTAAAATAGAAGTTTTAGCTTCATGCTTTTATATGATACTATTATAGCTGTTGCTCGCGACTTCGCCCGCGTGAAATTGATAATTAATAAAAAATATAGCCTATGTTACTCACACAAAAATTAACTTTCTAACGGTGAAAGAAATTTTAAAATCGGCCCAGTAGTTTTTACGTGCATCAAATACATGCAAAAATACAAAAATACAAAACTTTCCTCTTTATAATATTAGTATAGATGAAGATAGCGTAAAATTGCCCAATGTTGGAGTTTCCATTACCTAGGTAAAATTATTATATTATACAAAAACATGTTTTTAACTTTAGAAAAAGAAAGACTACAAATGTTTTCGATACATACATTTCGGTGGCATAATTGTATAGTATACAATTTCAAATGTTTACGTGAATATTTTAAAAATAAATCATGTATTTTTCGCATTTTTCTTGTTTTTGTTTTAAAAAATATTATAAAACGAGGTATTTATTTTTAGCCGTCCGAGAAAAAGGTCGTTAGTAATTTACATTTTAACATGTTAAAGTAAATTATGTCAAAAACATCTTAATTTTATAATTCATAAGTCCTTCAGGCAATATTCAGCAAGGACATTTGAAAGCAAATCGTAATCCTAACAATGTTTTTTGTGTAGTTATTTAATATCCTATAAGGGTACTCACTGAATATTATATTCATAAAGAATCATAATTTCAATGAACATTTATCAAGCATTTACAAAATTTAAAGTGAAAAATAAACAGAATTGTTACAAGAAATATTAGGAAAATACTAATAATTAAGCTAATGCGTACATCTGATCACACGGTCGTAGGTACGAATGACGTATGACTAGCCAAAGGTAACTCGACAGATTAACAGGTCACCAGAACAGCAGATCAGCTCACGGTTAACATAGATCAATTCGTATCTATTGAGGCACAATTCACATCAGCCGCAAGTCACCGGGTTCGTGGTTCGTCAACCATAGTTACATTGTGTTGAGCTTAGCTACTAATTCTAAAAAATGCCAACGTTCGCAGTCTCTTTCGTTACAAAAATCTGTGAGATCTCGTATAAGCCCAAGCTGTTATTTTAGTCAATAACTGGATAGACTTCTCCAATAATTTTGTTGAAATTCATTGAAATGTATTGAATTACCAAAATATTAGCTATACAGTGATTGTATAGTATTAGTGTGTCATCTTTATTGTTTTCATTAATGCACCGTCTTGGCAATTGCTTGGTAACTTAACCATAACAATTATCCTAGTCATTTATTTTATTCCCATTACGCCCAACAGTGTTATCAACAATATGACATATGTATATTGGCCGTACAAAGTTACCAAGCAATTGCCAAGTCGGTGCATTAATCAAAACAATAAAGATGACACACTAATCACTGTATAGCTAATTTGCAGTTCAAAAGATCCAGGCTATGTTAGCTGATTCTTTCAAGACATACCATCGCTTTGGTTTGTAATATGTTGGATCGAGCTTCAAGTTGGAATGGATTCATATAAAAATTATTTACTTTACTTGTTAGTCACGTGACGCGTGAACGTAGTAACCAGTTTGAAGCTAGCCGTTAGTCCTCGGTGGTTGCGGTCGCTTATCTCACCCGGTGAAGCCGCAAGGGAACACATTAGGCTAAGGCAAACTGTAGACAGTGAGCACGTTTATCAATGCATGACCAGCTGTTTGTTAAACTCACGTTTTAGAGTATTTGCGGAAGCTTTGAAAGTAATATTAAACTACTTATTTTCAACTATTTGAGTTCTCGAAGTAGACTTTAACTGCGACTTCGTCTGCACAGAATTAAAAAAATATATAAGGAATTTTAAAATGTGTCCAGTTTTTTTTTTGAATTTGTAGGTTATATATACTTAATACAATAATCAAATGTTTATGAGTCAACTAGCTTTCGCCCGGGACTCCGTCGTCGTGGAATTAAAGAACGAAAGTAAGTAGTCTATGTGTTCTTCTAGACTATCCTCTACATATATGCCAAATTTCATCGAAAACCGTTCAGTAATTTAGGCTTTAAACTCTAACAAACATCCATCCATCTAAACTTTCGCATTTATAATATTAGTAAGATAAAGGTGTCAATTATAAAATTGTTTAGTTGAGTATTTCAATAAACATTTTCGAGAACATTTTAAGACTAGATTCTGGAACATTATCAGACCGTGAACACAAGAACAAAAGGATTCTTTAAAGTTAATCGCGTTATAGTTCTTCGAATTATAGATTATACGAGGCCGTTATAGTATGAAAATTGCTACAAAACATTTTTAATAAATACTACCTTTCGCCAGCGACTCCGCCCATCTGGAAATAAAAAAAACAAAAGCGAGTAGCCTATGTGTTCTTCCAGACTATCCTCTACATCTGTATCAAATTTCATCGAAATCGGTTCAGCCGTTTAGGCATTACATACGTTTTTATTCAATATTCCGGCTGTCCAGTGTAAACTGTGCAGTTAAAATTATAGGTGGGCTACACACTTTTACAAATAATTTCTAATTACTTGTGTTAGGTGACATTTAAAATTGGTTTAGCTCACCTGTAGCTAGGTATTTTTATTAAATTACATCCCGGAAACGTGTTACGTTACGTTCTGTCACATAATATTATCAACAAGGGTCCGCTTCTACATACGCGATGTGAATTCTTAAATAAAAATCGAAGGTTGTGTTTACTACTCCATACATATTTTTAAACAATCCATCATTATTTCCTTTGATGTTTCTCTACACATGGATTGTAACCATCTTTATGCATTACATCATTCGCACTAGAATAGATTAATTACTGTTTGGATCCTATCGTCAAGGATTTTCGTCAATTCTTCGTTTGTAAAATACCAAAAAAAATACTCAAGTTAAACTAAAATAAACACGTTCGTACCAAAAAGTGTTTTTCATAATAGTAAGATATAAATTAAAGTTAATAATAAAACAGTTAATGACAGGAATGTTTTACAAGTCGAGAGAGTTAAGAATTTTGTTTGAACGAAGACGGACCAAATTCACCTACAGATTATTAACAAGGGATTTGTTTCGTGTAGGCTTGTTTGCAGTCGTCCAATTAGATGTACAATTACCATTTTACACAGCCGTGTAATTCCAAAAAGATATCTGTATTTGAATTCAATAAAGTACAGTCTATTCAGTAACTTGCTTCAAATAACGCAATAATATTATGTAAGGTTTGAACAAGCTATTCAAAATCAAGTACATCAGAAGTATTATTAATTAACTCTTAAGTATTATTAATTGACAATGATTAACAGTAGAATTTTACTTAGGTACTGTCGCGTTTTAAATTAAAAAAATACAATATATCAATGTACGCTTTTTTTTATACTATTATAAGGTGGCAAACGAGCACGCGGCCACCTAAATCCGCCGAAATGGCGAAGCGACCGCTGCCCATAGACATCCGCAATTGCAGATGCGTTGCCTACCCTAAATCGACGGAGAAGGAGTCGTACATAAAACGCATATTTTCCCTTCCTATGCGTCTCCACCACCGTCAAATCCACTTTCCCATCCAATCCTTTCCTTATAAGAAAAGAGTGGAACGGGAAAGGGACTAAAGTTGGGCCTCCGGCACCACACTCATCAGGCGAAACGCGGAATTGCTTCCACTTCACGCCTGTCTTCTGTGTGGTCGTGGTATTGCACCGGGCGAGCCGGCCCATTCGTGCTAAGATGTTAAAGCGGGCTCTACCACTGCTAAGTTCCAGAACTTAGCTGATATGCGGGAGTTACATTGACTTTTTTGTGTTATTGGGCAACAATCAATTTTTAATTTAAATATGTGATTCAACTTCACGTTTCAATACCAGTGTTTGATTAAATATTTTCAAACATCCCATGGGAAATGTCAACATGTTGCAATGTAGCGTAAAAATAACACACAAGCTCTCAAATCCCAAGACACCGTCGGATAGCAAAGGCAATTCGCCCGTACTTTCCGAGAATACGAAATGCATTTTATTCTAATATTTTATAATAAAACGAACATTTTGTTTTGTTATAAATTTGTTGTGAATGTGACAATTTATGAATAAGATTAGGTACAACATGTTCATTGATATCTTGCTAATATAACTGCGAAAGTTTAGATGAATGAATGATTTAGCCGAAACTGCTTAACTCGGTAAATTAATTCCACGGACGGAGTCGCGGGCGAAAGCTAGTTTTTAATAAGTTTTGTTTGTAATTAGGAATTTTTTATAAAGGATACGACATGTTTTGTCAAGAACATTCCAAAAGTAAGACTTTATGATCTTATATCTTAATCTTAATCTTCTTAATCTTAATCTTAATATTATAAATGCGAAAGTTTAGATGGATAGATGGATGGATGGATGGATGGATGGATGAATGGATGTTTGTTAGAGTTTGTAGCCTAAACGGCTGAACCGATTTCTATGAAATTTGGTATAGATGTAGAGGATAGTCTGGAAGAACACATAGGCTACTCACTTTTGTTTTTTTTAATCCCAAGCGGACGGGGTCGCCGGCGAAAGCTAGTAATATTGTAAATGCGAAAGTTTAGATGGATGGATGTTTGTCAGAGTTTGTAGCCTATACGGCTGATCGTATTTCGATAAAATTTGGCATAGATGTAAAGAATAGTCTGGAAGAACACATAGGCTACTCACTATTGTTTTTTTTTAATTCCACGCGAACGGAGTCGCGGGCCAAAGACATTAGAACAACTCGTGTTTCTAACTGAATCAATAATTACATAACGTCTGCGCTTTTATAATATTCAAAGGAGAAAATCGTCTAAGTACTTTCGTTGAAAGGTAAACCGAAAACAAAGGATTTACCAACGGTATAATAGAAATAGTATCTTTAAACAACATTAATTCTCAAATTAATTTAGTTAACAGAATAATAAAGATGGCGGTACAATTAGGCAGAAAACAACAGGTGCTTTATCTAAGGGAATTGTGTACAAAGAGAGGTCGAATTATTCCCTAGCTCGGCAAATAGTAAATACGCTGTTAACGACTTCAGTTCGAAAGCTTTTTGTTACTTGCAACCTATTTACTTAATACACGGTTATTTTAAACTAGTTGTTCTTGTGCGGCTTCGTCTGCATGAATGCGTGTTTCACGCATGACAGTTTTTTCCAATTTATTAACCCCTAAATTAGCGTTATAAATATGTAATTTATAGCGTGCAGTGAGTGTAGGGCTTTTTATTAAAGTAATAATTATTTGACTAGCTGTTGCTCGCGACTTCATCTACGTGAAATTTAAAAATGCCTATGTTACTCAGCGATAACGTAGCTTTCTAATGGTGAAAGTATTTTTGAAATCGACCCAGTAGTTTTTGAGTTATTTCAATACATACAAAAATTTTAATCTTTCCTCTTTATAATATCAGTACAGAAAACAGAAAAGTATAGAAAAGCGTGCGAACACTTCAGACTAAACTATCGCACAACTGTCTGATTGTCGATTGTTTCACAGCCAATACAACTATTTAGTTGCACAACTAAAAATCGAGTAGTGTGCGCACCTCTATATAAGCTCATAGGAATCAAATCGAGTCTTTAGTTGCGTGATAGTTTAGTTTTAGATGTAAGCACGTTGTAATGGTTTGTGTACAATTCCAACCGATGTCAAGTGTCAATTTGACAATATGTCACGGCTTGTCAAGTTCTCAAGCAAGTTTGTAACTAAGTGTAAACGAGTAGGTGTAGAATTAACACTAACTAAACAATCTTAATTTGTTAACTTCTTTGACAATTCTGACAAACAGTTAGGAATCACCTAACAGTTTGAAAGTGGCTAGGACTTTGACAGTTCTCGAATACGAATAATTCAATTATATATTCAAACGCCTACAGTTTTAGTATCCATAACTAATTAACGAGGTTAATTAGTTTGACGTTCGGAGATTTGTGTTTGTGAAAGTCCAATAACTAATGGATACTATTGTGTTATTCATAACTAGCTGTTCCCTTGCGGCTTCATCCACGTGGAATTATAAAAACTTTATTTTATTGTTTACATTTGTCAAATTCTCAATTGCAAATGTCAAAATACCAATTACTTTACTATGGCAATCTTGCTTCCTTGATGTTGGCAGCAACTTATGGTCTCTTTGCCACATTAGGGTTTTTATTCAAAATATTTACCCCCTAAGTTTAATGACGTGAAAATATATAGCCTAAAGCGTGACGTAAGGGTAGAACTTTTTATTAAAAAAAGAATTATTCAAAAATATGCTGTAATTGCTGATATCTTAGGCAACAAAGAAGTGTGTGTTTACGCTTTATTATATTAGTATAGATTTACTTTCGACACTTGAATGTATCTATAAGTTTTTAGCGATTTTATCACATGTTTTCGATATAAAGGACTTTTAGATATAAATGTTAAACCTAAATTCAAAAACAGGAAAAACGAAATGAAATCAATAAAGCTTTTCACAACTTATTTTTATTGCTTCTTTTTATAACCGAATATTATTCATTCCGTTCACATAATTTATTTGTACGTTTCTGTACTCGTAATAATGTTCAAACTAAAAGTTTTATACCATTCCAGCAGCTAATGAAGTTATTATTTAATGTTTTCAATTTATTGCCATCACGTACGTAAGTTAGGGCACTAACGGTCGAATAGTGAAACGACATTTAAACAAAAAAACAGTCTTAATAAACCCTTAAAATCCATCATACTAATCATATAATACTATCATACTTCATACTAATATTATAAATGATAAAGTTTAGATGGATGGATGGATGGATGTTTGTTAGAGTTTGTAGCCTAAACGGATGAAAGGATTTCGATAAAATTTGGTATAGATGTTGAGGATAGTCTGGAAGAACACATAGGCTACTCACTTTTGTTTTTTTTTATTCCACGCGAACGGAGTCGCGGGCGAAAGCTAGTTTGTTATAAAAATGTTGATTTATATCAGATTGTAAATGGCGATTACTTTTAAAATATAGTTAGATGCAGATGGAGGACTACAAATTGTTGAAGCCTTAGCCCATTATCAGCATTTTTCTGTTCATTAGTGGACACATGTCTAGCAGGAGATAATGGTTAAAAAAATTAATACTTGTAGTCTTGATTTTGTATCCCAGGCCTTCAAAAGGGAGTTGACGAGACACTAAAATTTTGATGCTATTTTTTGATATATGTTTTTGAGTAGCTAAAAATCTAACCATAGGCGTGAATCTTTCGAACTCTTAAAATTATGATCCGGTAAGTTCTTATCAATTCAATTTGAATTTGGATTGTTTTAATGTACAACATATTGTTATTAATGTTAATAGCATCTGTTCTTTTCATATTAATTAAATTTTGGTGAGCACTCTCCGTTATTTATAAAAACAAAAATCTGAACATTTTAATGGTCGGAATTATTTCAAGTGTAAACGACAATTCTGTTCTCATTATTATTTTGCATTAAGCGTAACGGATATTAATTTCTATTCCACTGAATTTAAAGAGACTCGGGTGCATCCGGAAAATGAATCTAAAATTCATTGAATTTCTAATTGCTTTAATTTTCGCGTTTTGTGTTATTGTGTTAATATTATACGATGGATAATAAATAATTCTGAATTACGAAAAATCTTTAATTAAAATTAGTTAAATAATTAATGAAGCTTACGAATGGGTCGGCTCGCCCGGTGCAATACCACGACCACACAGAAGACAGGCGTAAAGTGGGAGCAATTCCGCGTTTCGTCTGATGAGTGTGGTGCCGGAGACCCAACTTTAGTCCCTTTCCCGTTCCACCATTTTCTTATAAGGATAGGATTGGATGGGAAAGTGGATCTGACGGTGGAGGAGACGCATAGGAAGGGGAAATATCCTCTTTATGTGCGTCTTCTCCTCCGTCGATTTAGGGTAGGCAACGCATCTGCAATTGCGGATGCCTATGGGCAGCAGTCGCTTCGCCATTTCGGCGGATTTAGGTGGCCGCTTGCTCGTTTGCCACCTTATTTTATAAAAAAAAAGTTAATATTACAAAGAAGATGTGAAGGAAAAATTTGACTACAACACATTATTCGTATTTTAAAACCGACAAAACCCAAGAGAACAGGTTAATTTGCAAACAACCTATATATAAGTTATGGCCCTAAAACATCTTAATTCGTATTGCTAGATATTCTTAGCTTTCAACTCATTGTTTATTTAATTCACGTAGTTTGTAGGTAATCTTATTGATGAATTCTCTAGAGCTGAGTTATTTAATTTACTTCTAAGGTTAGAGTGATTGACAATTTTAATTAAATTTCTAGACATAAATTTGGAGCATGTTTAGATCTTATTTGGAGTCCTACAAACGTATGCATCATAATATATGTATTTTTTTAAACTAACAAGATTAATTACTAATTGATATTATAGAGTCTTTTGTATAAATTTACCTAAAGGTATCGTCTTTGATTGTTTTCACAATTTCATAATTATTTCTGTAACAATCTAACATTACTTTTTATTGATTCTTTCGTTTGAAGCCAACAACAAATCTTTTTTTTTCATCACAAATCTCTTACTTAACTGTACTTGGTAATTTTCTATATCTAGTTACTTAACTTGTTCTCATGTTATACGACCCAACAATTTTATCCCAGTTAATTAAAACTAAGTAACGAAGCTGTAGTATTTTTAGACGTAACTTAAGAGAAAGTAAGTAACGTAAGTTTCCACGCAAATAGCCTTACGGGATATTGAAACGAATCTTAAACTCTTCGCTTCGTAAACGTCGCTTACAATCTTACGTCAAATTATTCATGGAATTTGGAGTTTAAACGAGACTATCATTTACGATGATGTTACACAAATATCGTTTCAGGATTTGGCCGTAAATTACTCACCAATAGGACTTTTTCATTTGTACGAGTGTTATTTATTTTTTATCATGGAATTTGATGAAATACGATCACTTTTTTCGAAAGGTATACGAAAATTGCGACGTAACCGAAACCAAAACGTATAATTGCGTTTGTGATTCCCGGTACTACAGATTCGTGTTTCCACAACGCAAACTCATTTGTTTTTTCCTTTGCAGATGCAGAGAGCGTGTAACACAATCAAAACATTCAAAGTGACAGTACGTCGAATAAAATGAATACGGAGAAAATCGATTTCCCTGTAACGTTGGCACTGAATTAATCATGACGTCATATCCGGATCAGTTTAACGACTCAATAGTGAGTGCAGATGACTTTCCGTTGCTGATGCCGCGTTGGGGTTACGTGGTATCCGCCTTTGTGCTGTTCCTCATTGGATTCTTTGGATTCTTCTTGAATCTTCTTGTCATTCTTTTAATGTATAAGGATAGACAGGTAAGTGTTGATGTTTCTTAAAATGTATAAAAAAAAATTTCTTTTACGTTGAGCATGTCGGCTGGTGAATTACATTTTAAAATTCTGCTGTGAATATAAAAACTATATGTATTTTCGTATTCAATTTCATTTATCATTCAAATATATGATCGTTTTTAACATATCCATGTCCATTGTGTCATCATGCCCATTAGGGGGAGACTTGTCACAAATTAATAGACAATATAACTTGTAGGGAGTCAAGAAGGTGCATGCGGTCAGACCGTGTGCGCCCTCCCGCGATTCGGCCCGTATAACCTGAGGGTCGGTGGGGCCATGGGTGGTGGTGGGTAGGATCGTTTTTAAAATACAATAACTGCAAACATAAAAGAGTGTAAACATGTAGAGAATTTTATATTACTCGACTGACTCCTTAGGAATACTTAATCTGTCTGCAAAACACGAAAAGTATTTCGTATTTAACCTTACGTTTTTGATCGCGAACTCTCTGCGGGCACGTCATAGGCTTCCTCGGGTCGTTACTCTGACACTCATGTCCTTCCCTTTGTGTTCCAAAGGTTTCCACTCTGAATACTAAAACAGGTATCACTTGGTAAATTTAGTCGTATTTGTTCAGTGATTTTAACACCAACAAGAATTTCTTTCTATCCATCATCATCTAGTCTTTATCCCAATTTCGTAGGGTTGCACCAGGCTTCCCTCCTTATTGATCTATCTTGCATCCCAATCATTTTAATCGAATCTATACTAATACAATAAAGCGTAAACACACACTTCTTTGTTGCCTAAGATGTCAGCAATTACAGCATATTTTTCAATAATTATTTCTTTAATAAAAAGCCCTATACTTACGTCACGCTTTAGGCTATATATTTTCACGCCATTAAACTTAGGTGGTTAAAACCCTAATTTTGGATAAAACCCTAATGTGGGAAAGAGACCATAAGTTGCTGCCAACATCAAGGAAGCAAGATTGCCATGGTTTGTCATCATGTCATGTCATTTTGACATTTGCAATTGATAATTTGACAAATATAGGTAAACAATGAAATAAAGTTTTTATAATTTCACACGGATGAAGCCGCACGGGAACAGCTAGTTTTAAAATAAAATCAATTTGTATTGGTATTCGCGGTAGCTACACCCGGATTCGGAGACTATCAACTTCATTTATTGTAAGAGCAATAAATAAATATATAAATAAATATCGGATATTAAAAATAATGAACGATCTCGTTTGTTACAGCTGTGGACGCCATTGAACATCATATTGTTCAATTTAGTTTGTTCAGACTTCTCTGTATCGTTGTTAGGGAATCCATTCACACTGATATCTGCATTATTCCACCGATGGATTTTTGGACGTACCATGTGCGTGTTGTATGGATTTTTCATGGCTCTCTTAGGTAAATATTCAATTCTCATTCAAATGTTTTACAAAATGGTATGATTAAGGTAATTGCTACATTTATTGGATATTCAATGCATGCTTGACCTGAATATCACTGAAATCTGATAAATATTTAAAAACAACAATTTATTAAGGTGTGACAAGAAAGGATAAAGTTAAGTATGTGTATATTAGAGGAAGTTTGAAAGTAGCGCCAGTGGTGGAGAAATTGAGAAGCAAAAGGTTAGCGTGGTATGGACATGTTATGCGACGAGACGATGGGGAGATAAACCAGAAAGTGTTAAGAATGAATGTGGATGGCTACAAAGGAAGAGGAAGACAGAACAAAGTATGGATGGATTGTGTGAAAGAGGATATAACAAAGTATGATATTATATGAAATGGAAACTTCAATTAAGCATTAGATATATTCAATTTGAAATATAATTATAACCACTTTTATATCTCTTTCAGGTATAACCTCAATAACAACATTAACAGTGATATCTTTCGAGCGATACATAATGGTGACGAGACCCCTTCGTTCTCGACGTCTCAGTTCGAAGGGCGCAGCAGGATTAGTGGTCTTCATATGGGCTTACTCCTTGGCACTCACCACACCACCTCTGATGGGTTGGGGCAGTTACGTCAACGAGGCAGCCAATATTAGGTAAAAGTTGAAAAAAACAAATTCATATCTAATACATCAAATTTTGTAGATGTACGAACAGATTTGGATGAGATTTCAATGAGGTTTTGGTAAAAAGTACAAACCAAGAAATGTGTGCTGGTTTTTATATAAAAAAAAGAAAGCTACCTTTCTCTACAGAAGCCAATTAAATTCTTGACGGGACTGGAATGTAAACCATATCCTTATCATGTCAAAGAGTATGTAGTCTGCGGAATTTAAATATAAAGTCTGGACTCTGGAAGAGGTCAACAAAATTGTGCACAAGACTTTCAAATACTTCGCCATAGAGTTACTACTTTTATTCTAATGTAGCAAATAATTGGTTAACAGTGTTACTTTCTCCTCCTATGAGCATATTTTAATCAATGTTCCCAAGTCAAGTTCTAACAAATAAAATGGATATTTGAAAATGAAACAAAGACGCGAAACAAGAATCCGACATATCTTCGTGCATATTTTAGTTTCGTGGAATCAATGTAGCTGTCGAACATATCTTGTAACTGACAGTAATCGATTCTTTTGACGTAAAGGTGAAAATATTAACTACAATTATGATTTCAAGTTATAAAATGATAAGAGCGTGCGCACACCTGAAACCAAACTATCACAACTGTTTAGTGTCGCTTTGATTCCTATGAGTTTATATGGAGGTGCGCACACTACTCGATTTTTAGTTGTGCAACTAAACAGTTGAATTGTCTGCGAAACAATCGACAATCGCACAACATTTGTGCGATAGTTTAGTCAAAGGTGTGTGTCCGCTCTAATAATTAAACGGCTTGGTTTGAGAATATTTGCCTCTTAAAAAAAATCAGATGTTTCAGATTTCTTCGTTGATTACTTCTTAATCATTATGCCTAAAACTTTTTTTTTGTTAACAGTTGCTCAGTGAATTGGCATGAACAGTCAGTCAACACCCTGACGTATATTTTGTTTCTGTTCGCGATGGGTCAGATCGTCCCTTTGGCGGTTATTACGTTCAGCTATGTTAACATCATACGGACTTTGAAAAAGGTAATAATTTTATTAAATACTAGCTTTTGCCCACGACTCCGTCCGCGTGGACTTAAAAAAAAGAAAAGTAAGTAGCTTATGTGTTCTTCCAGACTATCCTCTACATCTATGCCAAATTTCTTCGAGATCCATTCAGCTGTTTAGGCTACAAACTCTAACAAACATCCATCTAAATTTTCCCATTTATAATAGTAGTAAGATTACTAAGATTAGTAAGATACATGTGATAAGAATTTTCTTAGAATTTTTTTTTAATATCAAATTTATTGGATACAGAATCTGATATGAAATGTTTTGCATTAAAATACCATTTTTTTTTTCAAATTGATTTTGCTGCTTTAATATACTTTTCAATGTTGAATTTACTAATCCTATAATTTCTTTTAGAAAATCAGACTTCATGTGTAACGATACTGATTTTGTTTCCTCTTTTTAACTTTATGAAGACATCAGACAGTGATTCCATCTACATTATTTTCTATTAAAGCGTGCGTACACCTGAAACTATCGCACAACTGTTTAGTCGCGCTTTGATTCCTATGAGCTTATATAGAGATACGCACATTACTCGATTTTCAGTTGTGCAACTAAACAGTTGAATTAGCTACGAAACAATCGTTGTGCGATAGTTTAGTCAAGGCTCGCTTTTAATCGTCATGTTAAACCTAAACTTATAACGCAGTATCCAGAAACAATATACGTGTAATATATTTCACTAAAGCACAGTTTTTAGTTCTTCTAGAGTTAGTAGCACATTTATTGATATAATTTAAATTGCCAGAACTCTCAACGTCTGGGCCGGGTCAGTCGCGCGGAGTCCCGGGCCACTGCGATGGTGTTTGTAATGATCGTAGCGTTCACAGTCGCGTGGACGCCGTACTCGCTATTTGCCTTGTTGGAACAATTCGCTACTGAAGGGATCGTGAGTAATGATTTATCTATTTGGCGAACGACCAATAGCATTAGTGACATAACTTGAAGATGTAATGATGTAATAGAGATATGAGAAATGATCACAAACTTAACTTATTATTTATAAAGTTTATCATACAACGAAATAGTTACATCTTATTAAAAAGTTATACGTTAAGAATTTGGAAGAAGAAATGAAGGATGAAGTGGTGAATAATTAGAAAATATCGAACTGTTTTGCAACGATTATTTAATTCCACCAGCAGATTTCGAACACTTTAAATTGATATTTTAAAATTATGTAGGAAAATTTCAGTAGTTAAGTGATTTTATTACAGATATCTCCGGGCGCAGGTGTTATTCCAGCTCTGATCGCAAAAAGTTCAATTTGTTACGATCCGCTTATTTATGTTGGAATGAATACACAGGTTAGTACAGTTTTTGACATTTTTCTTGTCCTAATTTTTAGGATTGAGTAGTATTATTATATGTGGTATCTTTTTAATTTGAATTCTAGTTTTAAATATTCTTCGACTTCGTCCACGTAGAATCCAAAAAACTAAAAGTAAGCAGCCTATGTCGTCTTCCAGATTATGCTCTACATCTATGCCAAATTTACTCGGGATCCTTTCAGCAGTTTAGGCTACAGACTAACATTCATCCATCCATCTAAACTTTCGCATTTATAATATTACTAAGATTGACTCTCACTTCCAGTTTCGAGAATCAATTAGAAGATATTTTAGTTCGCACGGCGGAGGAACTTCTCAAATAAAAAAGCCATGCCACAATACAATATTGGCCCAAAAACTTTCAGCCGTCAATGAAATAACTATTCGATACAATACATCTGAATCGAATTTGTTAAGTTCGCCACAAAGAAGTGTAAAAAGTAAAGTTGTATCAGACAATCGTAATGATGCTACAAGAAGTGATATCAATAATAGAAGTTACTCAAAAATTCTCGAATTACCGACAATTCCGGAAAACAAAACACCATCGGACACTGATAAATCTGGTGATACAGTATGCGATGACGACACCAGCACAGGTCAAACTAAAGTAGACAATTTCGTAGAACCTTGTAAACTAGCAGACCATTCTTTAATTCTAACTATAGTTGATTCTGAAGGATTTTTTCTCACTCAAGCAGTCAAACGGAATAATAACATCGAAGATCTATGGAAAATATGGAGTATCGACGGTTTAGAAATACATTCAACTGATGCGTTACGATTAGATGATAAAATACAAATAACAAGAACATTGCAAACTATGAGGCATAGCTACTCATTGGATCTCAGCTGTGTGCAGGAAAAAGGTCGCATATTTTCAGTGAAAACGAAACAAGAATCTTACATTCCGGATAAAAGTTTTCGCATGGATGTGATTGATCCCAAATGTTTAAGTCCAGATTCAAATCAGCCTAACTTAAGGAATTGTGTATGTTTAAGTGATAAATGCATCGACGACATTAGTTTGTAGTTATAGTCCCAAATATGAGTAAAAAATTTGAACTGAGGTGTTTATCTAGATTTTTAATATCCGATCCCAGATTCTAGGATTAACGATGGTGCTGCTTAAGTAAACCTTACGATACATTAAGTATTTATAATTTGAAGCACAAGTTATAAGTATGATTAGTGTTGATTAAAAAGTGTAAAAAATGAAAAACAATAAGAAAAAAATTCATGGGTCTTGGTAGACCTTCTTTGCAGGAACATGACATTCAAACAAAACTATGGCAACAAGTAATGAGGATTCCTTGTGATGTTTCGTCCTATATTGAAATATAAACCTACATAGAAGCCTGAATCTTGTATGCACATAATCGAGGACATCAAGGAACTGTGATAGGCGGCTTATGCCCAGGTTACTGTGTAGATAAATTAATATATTTTCAAAGGAAAAAACGAATTTAAGAACTTTAAGGAAGGAAAAATTAGGAATATCTATGTGCAGGCGAGGTGCAGTTCTATTCTTAATAGTATTTGTTATTGGTCAAAGTTCTAAATAAACCTAAAGATTTGTCTAAACCGAAGTTACGCGGTGTAACAAACCACAATTTACAACATTCAACATGCATTTTGTTACTCTTTTTAACGTAATAAGAATAACTTCCAGACTTGAATACCTACTGTGTAACATTTGATATTACACCGCGTAACTTTAGTCAATAACAAGGTTTTCATGTCGGAGGCCTAATTAAAGAGTCTTTCCCTTTCCACTCTTTTCTTATAAGCAAAGGATAGGAAGAGAAAGCTGATTTGACAGTGGAGGAGACGCATAGAAAAGGGAAATATAGTCTTCATGTGCGTCTCCTCCGTTGACTAAGGGTAGGCAATCTGCAATATCCGATGACTATGGGCAGAGGTCGCTTCGCCTTTTCGGCGAAATCAAGGTGGCCGCTTGCTCTGCTCGTTTGCCATCTTATGTAATAAAAAAAAGTTCTTATTGACCGATATTACGAGGTATATCATTTGCATAGAGTGGCTTCTTACTCGATGGTTACTCCGTAACACTATCTTCTGACTTAATATTCGCTATGTAACGTGTTACGTAATACCGTGATCTCGGTCACCACGGACCTAGTTTAATAAATTTTAACAAAAGGATTACACATATCCGTATATTTTTATAAACGATTAATGTAAGTTGGTTTAACATAAGCGTACGTTATTAATAATTAAGTTTACTAAATGTTAATGCCTCAGAATACATTCACTAAGTGAGACCCATATAGATTTACTATATAATTATTTTGAGTGCGCCATCTTAAGAAATATGTAAATAACTCTAAAACATAATATTGAAAGCATTAGAAATAAAGAAATAGATTCTAATAAAATTATTCGTTAAGTCAAAAACTACGAAAACATAAATACATTTGAATACTCTTATTATTATTTATTAATAGCGATAGTTATGAAAACATAATTATTAATACAATTATTTCTTAAGGATGTTAAAGAAGTATTGTTTTAAATTACTTAATAATATTGTAAGAATAAATAAATCTATAAATAATCTGTATGTAGAATTAAGTTTAATAAATTAATTTCCAGTTTTCTTGTTATTTAACCTTCCACCGTATATTTTATTGAAGTAATTCGATTTGTCGAATAACCCGTACTCCGATAATCCTGTTCCTAATTGTGGGTTGCCAATCAATTAATTAAAATTATTGAAGGTTAATCCGCGAGGAATTAAAAATGTAAGTATCCTGTGTTCTTCCATACCATGCTCTACATCTATGCTAAATTTCATTGACATCTGTTCAGCAATTTAGGTTACAAACTCTAACATACATCCATCTAAACTTTCGCATTTGTAATATTAGTAAAGTTAACCAATTAATATAAATTGAGGTTTTAATTCACGTATAAGATAATCATCACCAGCTCACTATACATCCCCACTCTCGGGGCTCGGAGCCTACCTAAGTTAGTGGTAGTGAACCACGCTGGCCCACTGATAGTTGGTTGACTTTCTGAATTTCTTCATAAATATGTGCAGGCATGACGACGTTTTCCTTCAAATAATAACGTCGGATACGTACATATTATATAAGAAAATAGTGAGATAATATTTATGCATGTTTATCATAATATTTCGATAATAAACATCTGTAAGTCATAAATCCTTTATTTCAGCGACGGCGTAATGACATTCCGCCCATGAATATTTTATTAACAAGAAAAAAATATTCGAAAGGCAACGCTGAAAATATCGTAATACTGTTATTTATTTGGTAAACGAGGAAACGATCTTATCCCTTCGACTCGATTTGTACGATGTTCTTTTAGTTTATGTGAAAGTTTCTTATGGTAAATAGCTTCGTCCAAGTCTAAGTTATTTGTTTTCATTCGGAAAATAGTAATTTTATAACTTCATGATTTTAAGATCGCTGCATACGCTAAGTTTACGATTTCCGAAAGAGTTCAAACTGTGCATCTGAAGGTAAATCTTTAAGAGCCCGTGCACATCTTTGACTAAACTATCTCACAACTGTTTAGTCTCGCTTTGATTCCTCTGAGCTTATATGGAGGTTGCGCACACTACTCGATTTTTAGTTGTGTAACTAAACAGTTCAATCGGCTGCGAAACAGTCGTAGATCAGTTGTGCGATAGTTTAGTCAAAGGTGTGTGCCCGCTCTAATTGTACAGTTCAACTGTCAGTTAAAAATGTCAAACTTCATACCAATTATAACTTTATTTAAAGGTTATTATTATTGCTTTAATTCTTTTTTAACCAAATATTTAAATCAACGGAGCACTATACTTTAGTAGCATAGCTTATGTATGAAGGTTTATAATTTCTGGTCTTATTCCACACACGTGGAGTCGGTGCACAAAGTTTAATGTTTTGGCTTCATTTTATGGCCGACTGTCGGCCTACCATGCTTGGGATATAAATTACTATCTTACTTAATATTATAAATGTGAAAGTTTGGATGGATAGATGGATGTTTGTTCGAGTTTATAGCTTAAACTCTAAATCTCGAAGAAATTTGGGATAGATGTAGAGGATAGTCTGGAAGAACACATAGGCTGCTATTGTTTTATTTAATTCCGGAGTCGTGGGCGACAGGTAGTTAATGAAATAAATATTTACGGAATACATGAAACCTTTATCTCAAGGGCCCAACTGTTTTGTAATTATAAAATATACCTTAGTTAGCAGTTGGAGAATTGTTTGTCGATGATAATAACCATACTTTTAAACAAACTCTAATAATGTCTTTAATTTCTTGTTGAGCTATTTGTTTGTCCTTTTTATGATTTATGGTGAGTATATAAAATATATTGGAAAACTTTTATCCGTTTATCACAATAGCATATTACGAGGAAATGTAACATCATTCTTATGACAAAATAGACTAATATAACTATTGCTGACAATATTAACTACATTATTAAAGTAACTTTCAGAAGTAGTCCATCATGAACTTGCCCTTATCCCTATGAATGGTCGGCACAGTATGTGCTGCTCTTCCATACATTTCTATCAGCCGTCATATCTGAATAAACTCCCTTCTTAAGCATATCCTCTTTCACACAATCCATACTTTATTCGGCCTTCCTCTACCTTTATAGCCATCAACATTCAATCTTAACACTTTCCGGTTTATGTCCCATCGTCTCGCATAACATGTCCATACCACGCTAACCTTTTCTCAATTTCTCCACCACTGGCGCTAATTTCAAACTTCCTCTAATATACACATTCTTAACTTTATAACTTACAGAAGTAGTATAGATATATTATTTTCATGTAAGAAATACAAAATAGGAAGCTAATGAAGTCTATGGCATCTTAGTAAAACGATGAGCAAAATGATTCTTCAGGATCTTTCGTAGTTTTTGTGTTATACAAATTGATAGAATTTTCCAGACTTTCATGGACTAATTAGCTTTCGCCCGCGACTCTGTCCGCGTGGGATTAAAAAAAACAAAAGTGAGTAGTCTATATGTTCTTCCAGACTATCCTCTACAACTATACCAAATTTCATCGAAATCGGTTCAGCCATTTAGGCTACAAACTCTAACAAACATCCATCCATCCATCGAAACTTTCGCATTTATAATATTAGTAAGATTAGCTTTGTATCTATCTAGCATCTATATTATACGAATACATAGAGTTACTTATTTAATAATAATCAAATATCTTTATAACTACACTGTACAGAACACCCGAAACTCCAAAAAGCATTAGAAACTCGTATAAAAGCCACTTCGAAACTATCTCAATTGTTTCAACGTTTTCGACAATTCGTTGAACGTGTGCCTAATTTATGTGACCTTCCATTTAAAATTTGTGGCTTTAAGAGATTTTTTGTTTTACAATTTGGTCGATAAACGTTATGTTTTGCTTAGACATAGATATTTTAGGACTTTTTGATGAATGAATGTAGTTAAAATTTATCACAAAAGACGAAGAAGCGTTGAAATTGTTTAAATGTAGTAACAATAATCATACTAATACTTAATATTATAAATGTGAAAGTTTAGATGGATGGATGGATGTTTGTTAGAGTTTGTAGCCTAAACTTCTGAACGGATCTCAATGTAATTTGTAGATGTATAGGATACTCTGGAAGAACACACAGGCTACTTGGTTTTGTTTTTTTTAATGCCACGCGGACGGAGTCGCGGGCGACAGCTATTAAAACAATAAATAAAGAATTAAAAAGATATTAAATTTCTTTATAAATATTCAATGTCTAATATTGTTTACAGTCATCATCATCATCTCCTCCTCCTTATCCTACTCCCGTAGGGTCGGCGCACCGGGTTTTCGTCCTCCAAATAACTCTGTCATCCGTCATCTCAGTCATTGTTTACAGTCATGATAAAAAAAAAACAATTAATGTAGAACACGAAACAATACGCAAGAAAAAACTTATTCTGAACATAAAATGTTAAGGGGCGCATAAAATATGCCGCATCTGGTTTTGATAGCGTCGCGAAACATTTTGTACTAACGAGCGCGGAATTTTGATAACATCTACGTATTTAGTCCAAGAGCCAACGATAGCCGGACATTTGTTATTTTATAAAGGTATAGTTTTCTGTAGATTGGCTATCATTTCCATGTAAAGTCATATCCATTTAAAGATATCAGTGGTTTTATGCAAATGTGCTTATTATAACTCTAAAACATCGTGTACATATGTACAGATTGTGCTCGTTCACAATATATTAATGCCATTAAAACTTACGCACTGGTAAGCAAATTCATTAAGGATAGATAGTTGAATTATCGTGTAATAAAAGAAAGATGGCGCCTTCCTGTCTCTAACCGACATTAGCAACTCGATCTGGTTTTTACGACATCAATTACGTTGGATATATTTTTGTGGTTTTAGTGAAGAAGTTACTTTGTACTGATATTAGTATTTTATTGTACTACTAGCTTTCGCCCGCGACTCCGTCTGCGTGCAAATAAAAACAAAGTGAGTAGCCTATGTGGAACACATCAGACACATCCAGACTATGCTCTACATCTATGCCAAATTTCATCAAGATCCGTTTAAGCTTTTTACTAGGCTACAAAATCTAACAGATATCCATCCATCTAAACTTTCGCATTTATAATGTTAGTAAGATAGTTATTCTATATTTCTTATCTCTCTTTCACGACGAGTTTTATTAGTGTTTATTGTATAATCAAATCAATCTAATTTCTTCTAACAATTATATGAAAAATTTCAAATTGAAAACAATCTTTTTGACTATAATACCGTTATAGGTTAATTATCTTCACAAAGGAAAGATTTAACAATTCCGTTGATCAGTGATCACGTAAGGCTTTGAGGCCGAAAGTTAACGAGCTGGTTCAACCTATGTTTAAACGATGATAATAGGTGTTAAATTGACTTTGTAGCTTAAAGCTGGGGCCTGCGATAGGCTAGTTGATGGTCTAAAAGTACATCATTTTCATTTTAATTGGAAGCTATCATGCGTACGTGATATCGTAATAGGAGTCTTCCCAACTGTAAAGTTGATAGCAACCGGAGAAATTGATACAAAAAAAAATCACATAGTTATCACAGTGTTGAAAGTATCTCTTAAAATATGCAAACTGCCTACCCCTCTGGGCTACGGGCGTGTGTTTTGTCATCCAACAGAATAGAGAAATAAAACAATACAGAGGTAATCATTTAATTTAATTCAAACACTCAAAGAGTAATTTATTTCAATAAAATACACTTCAAAACTTACATCTATGAATTTGGTAATAAAACATTTAGAATTATGTCTTCAAATTGAAACGTGAGATTCCTTGAAGTAATCCGTTTAATATTAATAGGGACAATATATGTCCATAACCTCGAACATGGTAACATTTTTCAAAAAAACTTTAAGAAATAGTTTACTAAAGCATCACTACTAAGAGAGAAAGACACACATAGAGAAGAAATATCAATGGTTTAATTTACCATGCATGGTTCATGGTTAATGCAAGAATTGTACATACATTTGGGATATGTCTTGATTTATATTTTTAAATATATTTGATACTAGCTATTCCCACGCGGCTTCATCCGCGTGAAATTATAAAAACTTTATTACATTGTTTACATTTGTCAAATTATCAATTGCAAATGTCAAAATTACATGACATGATGACAAACCATGGCAATCTTGCTTCCTTGATGTTGGCAGCAACTTATGGTCTCTTTCCCACATTAGGGTTTTTATCCAAAATATTTACCCCCTAAGTTGCTTCCAAAATATGCTGTAATTGCTGACATCTTAGTCAACAAAGAAGTGTGTGCTTGTGCTTTATTATATTAGTATAGATTAATATCAATTGATCTAATTTAGAATATTTTAACATCATAAACGTTAAAATGCGAATTAAAATTCAATATCAGTTCAAAATTTAAGAGCATATAATCTTATTAAGTAGGTTTAGAATTAAAGATTATCTAATTTTTGGTAAATCGCAATTTCAACTTGTATTCAACATGTAAATTTTAATACTTTTACAGTAAACATTTATGTAATACCCGTAGATACGTATCGCTCTTCTCAAAAATAAGTTACAATATCATTCCCTATATTTTTTCCTTGGCACTTGTATCCTATCACAGATGTAGACTCTGATAAAAACATTAAAAACATCTTCCCTTGATTTGCCATTTGGTTTGACAAATAACGGTCTTAATCAGCTACGATATTCAATTAATTTGCAAATTATTAATTATCTCCATTCCCATTATCTTGATTTTCACACAAATAAGATTTTACATTATCCTGTTTGTTGCTTTGGTCAAAAAACTTACTCACTACTGTTCCCATAAAATTTTTAGGTCCAACAATGGATTCTAATTTAGTTTCGATTGAAAATTTTCGTCGCTTTCCTTCGTTTGATACACCACCTAAATCTAAAGAATAACTATGTTTGATCGTTTTCGGACGTTTAAAAATCTGATCAGTGCCATCTATCTTTTTAATTTCAACAAAATGTTCTTCAGATAATTGTTTTTCTAATTCACGTTTAGTTATTTTCGTAAAGAATAGTTTGTTATTATCTACTATTGTAACAATAGGAGACTGGTCGTTTAATTTACAAGACTCTCCAAACATTTCTAGTTTTCTAATACTTGTCTCATCATCAAAATGAGTTTCAATTGATTTTTCCGCATCTGATACGGTCATTTTTTCTTTTATCAAACTTAATTCCGGAACTTTATAAACCTGTTTGTTACTTTTCTCAATTATTGTTGTAGTTTTATCGTCTATGCCATCGCATTTGTTAACCTTTTTAGGCGTAGTCAATAGACTGGTCTCTGGAGAATTATTTCGTAAAGTGCTATCATTTAACGCTGATAATTTATGGCTCGGTGACAAAAATGTATTATTATATCCTCTTTCGGTTTCAGAGTTTTTACATTTACTCTGCATACTGAATATACGTTTGATGGACTGACGAAACTGTCAAAAAGAAGAGTTAATCGTTATTAATTTAAAAACAACACTACTTATGTCATAATGTATTACTAACCTGAGTATTCATGCCGACGTAAATAAGAGGATCATAGCAAATAGAGCTTTTAGCCACTAATGCTGGTATAACTCCTGCACCAGGCGATACCTGGTAATTAAAAAAAGATGTACAGAAGTAAATTGTTACTCAAAGCGGTTTATGATTGCAGTCTTGACTTGTAAATATTAAAAGATTGTAGAGAATTTTACTATTCAATTCTACTTACTATGCCTTCTGTAGCGAATTGTTCCATTAAAGCAAATGCAGAATAAGGTGTCCAAGATACAGTAAATGATATTATCATCAACAAGACCATTGCGGTCGCTCGCGCCTCCGCCCGATTTACTCTACCAAGTCGCTGTGAGTTCTGGAATAAACATTACATCATCAAAAATCGACACCGAGCTTGTGTAGGTATAGACCTACAAGGATCATTTTGCAGTTGGCAATATTGTGAACTAACAATGTCAATCATCATCTCCCCTACCTTATCCTACTCCCGTAGGGTCGGCACACCGTGTTTTCATCCCCCAAATAACTCTATCATCCGTCATCTCAGTCGTCACTCCCTTTTTGATCATGTCACCTTTCACGCAATCCATCCATTTCTGTCCAGGTCTACCTCTACCGGAGTACCTCCACACTCTAACGATGTCAATGTTAATGTTTAAAAATAGATACACTTTTTTTCACAAGTAAAATATTATCCTGATATTACATACACTCCATTTTTATTAACTGTATGGATTTCCATAGAATTACTTTACCTAAAAGTATTTCTCCTCAATTTTGACGGCATTACAATCCGACGAGGGAATTCCATGAAATGTGACAAATCAACAATCTGTGTTTAGGAGAAACAAATCCAAACGGGGAAAATAAACGAAAAACAATAATAATTTATTGAGTAATATATGAAAATACAATGCGTGGGATCTTAAAAAGAATTCTAACGGATGTTTTTGTTAATCTTACAAGGTTCTTGCTGCTTGTCAAAAAATTGCAGCTAGTTCTGGCTACACTCGGGGGAATTAAGTTTAAAAGGTTTTTAGAACAATATTAAGGTCACAACATTTCTGACTAACGTTACTCAGAATGGTTGTGACACTCTGATTAAATAAATTTTAAAATCAGTCCAATTGATTTTGAGTTTACTTGTTACAAACATACAAATCTTTAGTCTTAATATATAAGTGTAGATAATAAATACCTTTCTCATAGTGCGTATGATATTGACGTAACTGAAGGTGATGATGGCGAAGGGGAGGATCTCTCCCATCGCGAAGAGGAACAGAATGTATGTTAGAGTGTTGATCGATTGTTCGTGCCAATTCACCGAACAGCTGTCAATACAAGACACATATATATAATTAGCAATCGTTTAAGTTAAAAACATTAATGTTAAGTACTTCTAGGGCTTAAAATCCATATCTCTAATGAAGATATTTAAATGGCCCACCCACCCTAATAACGCCATCATACAATTTCAGACTATAAACGTATTTTAAAAAAATCCTAAGAATTGTTTTATGAATTTTTATTTTATTATTGGTCGAGTGCAATAAATATACAAGTGTACGTACTCACGGACTGATAATGTCTTTTTTTATTTATTTTTACAGGGGACTTCGATAACGCCCATAAGTCTAAAACTATCAAAACTCAGTTCTCTAAATACATTCTTAAACAGATGTCGGCCAACTTAAACACCATCCCGGCCTGTTTGTAATAATAGTTTTAGCTGATTCTACTCATAGTTAAAATTACTTGTAGTTAATATTTTGTTAGTAAAAAACATTGTGTACATGACATTTTTAACTTCTTCACTATTAAATAAAATGACTACACATTTAAGATCGTATTATTATTTCGTTACCTACTTATTTTTCTGATTATTAAAAGTGTATAAGCGTTATATTTGATTTATACCTGATATTAGCAGCTTCATTCTGATAGTTCCCCCAGCCGAATAGCGGCGGCGTCGTTAAGGCCAAAGCGTACGCCCATATAAAAACAACAGACAGCACAGCGCCCTTTGAAGTGAGTTGCCTAGAGCTAAACGGCTTCGTTACCATCATATAGCGTTCAAAAGATATCACCGTCAGTGTTGTGATAGAGGTAATGCCTGAAATAAAGGGTACAGTTCGAATAACAATATTAAATATCAAAGCCAAATGGTCGGTTATATCTATGAAGTATTTGTAACCAATGTCTAACAAAATCGCAATAAAATTGAGGTTGTTTTGATATCAAATAATTATCTTACTAATATTATAAATGCGAATGTTGAGATGGATGTTCGTTAGAGTTTAAAGCCTAAACTGCTGAGCGGATTTCGATTAAATTTAGCACAGTAGAACACAGTTTGGAAGAACACAAAGGCAACTTACTTTTTTCAAATGCGCGCGGACGGAGTCGCGGGCGAAAGCTAGTTATTTAAAGCTTAGTCTTGCGATAGGATAAATTACTAGCTTATAGCCTTACAAATTTGCATCTATGTCAACTATTTATAATAAATCAAATCTAAGCAAGAACATTATTAATACTAACCTAATAATGCCATGAAAAATCCATAGAGCACGCATAGAGTATGACCGAATATCCAGTGATGAAAGAGAGCAGATATCAACGTCAAGGGATTTCCCAAAAGCGACACGGAGAAATCAGAACAAACCAAGTTAAAAAGTATTATATTCAACGGCGTCCAGAGCTGGAATATAAAAAACTTCTATATACTGTAATATATGAGTAATAATAAAAAATAGTTACATTAAAACAAATGAAACCAGTAAAATATAAATGTACTTCAAATAACGGTTAAAATAACTATACAAATTGCACGTCAATCGGTCTTGTTTACGATATTTATCAAGTGAAAAATAAGGTTTAACTAACTGGTGTTTGAAGTTCATCTAAGTACACTTAGTTATAAGTGAAAATTATATGATAAAAAACAACCGAAATATTCTTACCTGCCGATCTTTGAACATAAGCAAAATTACCATAAGATTTAGGAAGAAGCCAAAAAATCCTATAATAAACAATACGAAAGCGGAGGCTACGTAACCCCATCTAGGCATAAGAAGAGGAAACTCCTCATACACAGTACGGATCACCGAGTCGTTAAAATGCTCCAGATGTGACGTCATTTTTATATAGTTAATTTCACTTTTTAATTTAAATTACAGCTTCAATATTTTCTTTGTGTCCAGTGGCTCCAACTGTGAAAAAATATAATAATACGAATTATAGCGAGTGCTCAACTTGGACTAAACTATCGCGCAACTGTTTCGCGATTGTCGATTGTTTCGTAGTCAATTCAACTGTTTAATTGCGCAACTAAAATTTCAGTAGTGTGCGCATCTCCATATAAGCTCATAGGAATCAAAGCGCGACTAAACAGTTGTGCGATAGTGTAATCTAAGGGTGTGCGCTTTTAGCCTAAAGATTGGTTGTACAGGTATTTAGAGAGATTAAAGTATTTTTCAAACACAAATCTATCCGCCTTTTTATATTATTTTAGATTATTTTGATAATATTAGTAAGATCTTCGTCGACAATATTCCAAATCTCACAAAACTTCGTCCTATAAAGTTCCTTGTTTAATTTTTTTATTAAATACCTTTGACTTACTAACTTGTCAGTTTGAATTTCAATGGCATTGTGGGATAGTGACATAATTGCTTAATTATTTACATTTAAAAAACACTCAGATATAACATGGACGGCCGTATACTGAAACGCTATTCAATACGTAATAGTCTTAAATAAGACGACACTTAAATTCCGAATGATATTAAAATGTTGACGTCTATCAAATAGTGTTAAGATTCGATTCAAAATTCGGCCGTGAGATTGTAAATTTTAATTAAAACGGAGAGTAAAATTGAAGCGTGAAATTCTTTCATTTGTTTAATTTTATATTCTCGTTTGTTAATTAAGGTTATAATGTGATTCCTTTTGTTAAACGACTTCGGCCTCGTTTTGGTCATTAACTTGAATGTTTAAAAATAAACCGAATAAATAACAATAAAGATTTTTTTTATATAATAGGGTGGCAAACGAGCAAGCGGCCACCTAAATCCGCAGAAATGGCGAAGCTACCGTTGCCCATAGACATCCGCAATTGCAGATGCGTTGCCTGCCCTAAATCGACGGATGAGACGCACATAAAGAGGATATTTCCCCTTCCTATGCGTCTCCTCCACCGTCAAATTCACTTTCCCATCCAATCCTTTCTTTATAAGAAAAGGGTGGAACGGGAAAGGGACTAAAGTTGGGCCTCCGGCAACACTCATCAGACGAAACGCGGAATTGCTCCCACTTCACGCCTGTCTTCTGCGTGGTCGTGGTATTGCACCGGGCGAGCCGACCTATTCGTGCTAAGAGTACAGTAGATACATCAGACCATTGAAAAATTCAGTTGAAACTTTTCTAAAATGTTAATTTAATTAATACAGAATTGTTTAGGTTTTTTTTATTAGTATAAGCGGCCACTGAAGTTCGCCAAAACAAAACAGAGAAGCGAACGCTGCGCATAGACATTTGCATTGAAAAATGCGTTGTCTACTTTTACTGAACAGAGGATGGGACGCAAAGAAAGATATTTGCACTACCTGCATCTCATTACTAACTACCCCTTCCCGTCCTTTCCTTGTACGATAAGGTTGAAATGTTATTTTTTTTAAGTTTTTTAACCTCACGCTTGACCACGATCTCACCTACTGAAAGTGAGGATGTGGTCGAAAGATGGTACGCGCTACCCTAATAGATACCCATTCACTCTTTTCTTGAAGGCCCCTACGTCATATTTGGTAGGGAAAACCGACGCTGGCAACTTATTCCAATCCTTTGCAATACGCATACGGAACGATGACTCAAACTCCTTCGTTCGAACTCACGGACCTACCCTAAGTTGACTAGGTAATAATCAACCACACTGGCCGATTGCGAGTTGACTTCACACAAATGTTTGAATTTTTAATAGATATGTGCAGTTTGTTTCACGATGTTTTTCTTTACCGTAACAACGTGTGGTAATTGTCCATATAAAATTAAAATATGGCAAGGATCGAACTTGGACGGTTAGGTTTGAAGAACTGCGCCACCGACGCTCTAAGTTATAAAATATTAGCTGTTGCTCGCGACTTCGTGCGCGTGAAATTAAAAGATATAGCCTATGTTACTCACGGATAAATTACCTTTCTAACAGCGAAAGAATTTTTAAGATCGGCCCAGTAGTTTTGAGTTATTTCAATACATACAAAAATACAAATCTTTCCTCTTTATAATATTATTAGTATAGAAGTATAGATTTCTATATTAATATATAAATGATTCTAAAATGATATGAATGTTTGTTTTATTACTCATTTGTCAAATCACTAACTTAAAAGGAAAAATAAAACCTATGTAAAGATGAAATTAAATAGAATATGAGAGAATTAATTATTTTCATCACAAGTGCGAAACCTTTTAAGCAAAAAGAGAACGGTTTTAAAATCATTGAAACATTAGTCGGTGCAAATATTTTGTAGGAAATTTTGATATAGACTCTCAGAGGTAATATTTTTCTAAGGTCATAAATAATAAGAAAAGTGAATACTTTGTAACTCTTTTTAAGGAAGGAACGGAAAAAGTGGGATTTGACGTCAATGTTATTGTTGACAAGAAGTTAATAAAACTATTTTAAAAAAGGCTATTTTAGAAATATAAATAAAAAATAAAAATAAAAAAGCCTTTTATTCCATGCAATATTAAAGTACAGAAGTTTACAAAAAATTGGATGTAACATGTCTAATTATTATTGATTAAATATTAGATAAATAAATTACATTAGGAAAATTACTTTGTTCATATAAAGTTAAAAAAACAATTTCAATAAAAAATCAAAATTAGAAAACCACTCGTTTATTATTGGTCTCAGACGAGCTTGGCGCAATATTCAAACGGTCACATAAAGCCCGCTACATACGCTTAGTTAGAACTTAACGTGTATAGCTGGCTTAATGATGACAGTTGCAAGACAAATAAGGAAGAGCGAAATGTTATCTTTCCGCCTTCGATACACGTTTATTCGAAACTTTTTAATATATTGTGGGAATCTATACTAATATAATAAAGCGTAAACACACACTTCTTTGTTGCCTAAGATGTCAGCAATTACAGCATATTTTTGAATAATTATTTTATTAATAAAAAGCCCTACACTTACGTCACGCTTTAGGCTACATATTTCACGCCATTAAACATAGGTGGTAAATATTTTGGATAAAAACCCTAATGTGGGAAAGACACCATAAGTTGCTGCCAACATCAAGGAAGCAAGATTGCAATGCTTTGTCATCATGTCATATCATTTTGACATTTACAATTGATAATTTGACAAATGTAAATAATAAAATTAGATATTATCATGCGGATGAGGCCGCATGGGAACAGCTAGTATCGAATAACGATAAAGTTCATGTCATATATTTATCCGTACGTGGGATAACTGACAAATACTTCGAAAAACTACAATTCTTACTGCTTATTTTCGTATTCAAACGTCATTATTTTCAATACTTTAGCTACTAATACTAACCTTATCGATAAATATCCAATGATGATGACGACGGAAAAATAAAAAAAAATGTAGAATTAACTTCTTTAACGTTCTAGGATTCGAACCCCAGTTGCCCGCCGCCCCTGATTCTTCATTCATTTATTTTTGACAAGTATCACTATTCAAATAGTGATTTCATACAAAAAAGGACTCTAATTCCAACGCGATAAGAACGATATTTACTCTGTTATCAATTGACCATAAAGTTCAAATTAATCTAGCACGATAGTAGACGATTAATTTAAAATAAATAATATAAAAGGAATCAAAAACCATAACCCACTACTTATTACCACTGCCCAACTAAATAGCACTTTAAAAAGTTAAAAAAAATGTTTTTTTGTACTATTATCTACGTACCATTGAATAGTTCATTAATTTATTAATTTAATATAAATTACTTAGATAATTTTCCACTTCGCGATATATCGGTTTTCGCGATCACAAGTCTCTTCGACCGCATCCAGTGGGATACTGAACTTATAGTCCCGGCACAACCTTTATATAGGAAACCGCTTCAACCTGTTGCAATCGCAGATTATGATAAAATTGGACTAGCATTGATAACTTTTAATTGCCTTTTTATAAGCTTCTTTAAGTTTTTATCGAGCTTCGTATGGGGAACCTGGTATTTTGGCGACTTGAGAAAATTCATATCGGCTCTAAAAGTAAGAACTACATTTTTGTCTCTACTAATAATTAAGAATAAAAATAAGTCATATTTATACTATACAAAATATTGTAAATATAAAGATGTTTGGTCCTTTAGGTATAATATACAACGCTGTCCATCGGGACAGAGTGAAAAACAGCCCCGCATGACTTAGATCTGTTCACGCTGAACCTGCAGCCCATTGTTTTCAATTTATGTTAACACTAGCTGTTGCTTGCGTCTTCGTCCGCGTAAAATATAGCCTATGTTACTGACAGATAAATTACCTTTCTACCGGTGAAAGAATTTTTAAAATCGGTCCAATAGTTTTTGAGTTTTAGTATTTTTTTATGAGAACAATAAAGATATATAAATTAGCTACAAAGTCGTTTGTAAAATAAATTAACCCAACCTAACCTCAAATTTTACTTCTTTTTATGTATTCAATTTCATATCATTTTGTTTATAATTTACAATTACTAGTATAGTGTATCTGTGCTTGAAAATAAAGTTTTTAACAAAGTTACTTGAATTGGAGAGTAACATCTCGTTTCTATTAATTTTAATAATAATTTCTTTGTTACTATTATACATAAAATCAAAGTACACGACTTAGCAAGCTATTCATTATTAACCGATAACTTAAATAATGGTTTTCAGATTCCTTAATAAAACAACAGAATTACATAAAATCTTCGCAAAACATTTTGTAAGACAAAAGACTATCCTCTAAAGATGAACAAAGGTTTATTATTGTTTAATACTATAATTTTATCTCTAACCAATTTTAAATGCGAATTTTCAGATGGATGGATGTTTGTTAGAATGTATCGCCAGAACGGCTGTATGTATCGCGATAACATTTTATATAGTAATAGCTGTTCCCGTGCGGCTTCATCCGCATGAAATTATAAAAACTTTAATTCATTGTTTACCGACATTTTTCAAATTATCAATTGCAAATGTCAAAAAAAACAAAACCGACTTCCAAACAAAATACATTAAAAACAAAACATTCTCGAAAAAAAAAACACTAAAA
>LD688931.1:4329250-4349798 GCA_003118335.3 Papilio memnon | reverse complement strand
GTTTTTATCCAAAATATTTACCCCCTAAGTTTAATGGCGTGAAAATATATAGCCTAAAGCGTGACGTAAGCATAGGGCTTTTTATTAAAAGAATAATTATTCAAAACTATGCAGTAATTGCTGACATCTTAGGCAACAAAGAAGTGTTTGTTTACACTTTATTATATTAGTATAGATATAGATAGAACAATCTCGAAGAACACATGCTGCTAAGTGAGTTTTTTTTAATTTCTCGGACGGATTTGCCGGTGACAGATAGTTGATAATTTCACACCGTTCATATATATATTTTTTTATTTTTATAATTTTTTTAACATCATTAAAGTTATTACTAACAATTTTAATATGAAGACTTAATTTCCATTATTAGTCAAAGTATATTTGCTTAAGAAAATTGTAATTGATGTCACAGATTCTTATTTGACAACTGAGCATGTTTGAACTTTGGGAACATTTAATTAGGACTAGCTTTTGTCCGCGAAATCGTCTGCGCGCAGTTAAAATAAACTCGTAAAACTATCCCTGTGCGAATTTTTTTCCAGACTCATTGAGCCGTTTCGGGGATAAGGTGTCATCCAATTGGTCTTCTTCCCCGAAATGTAAACCTTTGACTAAACTATCGCACAACTGTTGTGCGATTGTCGATTGTTTCGCAGCAAATTCAACTGTTTAGTTGCACAACTAAAAATCGAGTAGTGTGCACATCCATATAATATCATAGAAACCATAAAGAGACTAAACAGTTATGCGATAGTTTAGTCAAAGGTGCGCACGCTTTTTACTGTAAATTACATTAGCACAAAACAAATAATGAAAGTGAGAAATAAAATTTGATTAAAACGTAATGTAAACTGTAGCACGGCAACATGAACTTTCTCTTTTTCTAATATTTTTTTTTTTTACAATATATTCATTTAACAAAATCGAAGTGTCTGTATGTATTTAGTATTTAAAAATTGTTAAATTCTTAGATGATGTATTTGCGTTTTTGATAACGAAAAAAACATTTTAAATTTTATTGTCTGTCTGTTGGACTGTTTAGCTGTATTACGGAAATATTAAAAGCTCTTTTTTATTTCCTTCAAAGTCGCGGGCAACCACTAGTTAAAATGAATCGGAGATCATTTCTATTATAAAGGGAATATCAATTTGGTTTGGGGTTTCATACTTTATTGAGAAACACAATATTTATTGTTTTTCGATGTTTTGCCAAATAACAAATGAATCTTGTAAAATAACACGTACTGTAATAAAAAAACATTTCTTCAGATCGCCATCAAAAATATTTTAATATTTATTAACGTGAAAAGAATACAATAAAATAACAAAACGTTCGGATTCCCTTCACTCAAGACCACATGTTTTTAAATATAAAAATAACAAGGCACGTAGAATTGTTAATGAAAATATAATTATATAGAAATACAGGAGTACCCTTTTCTTGCAAAGTAACATAAAAATCTACTGGTTTGTTTTTAGTTAAACAATGAAACTGTAAAAATTAAATATCTGATATTTTTAATGAAGTAATACAATCCTTTCAAAAGAACTATAGAAACAAAGAAAAACCTAACAATAGTGAGTCTTACAAACAGTTTAGAGTATAATGAAAGAATTAAAAAGAAGATAACAATAGTTTTTAAGAAGGAGAAGTTAAGGCACCTCTTCCACTAAGAGAATAATCGCACAAGTATAGCTATGCGCAAATTCTATTTATATGACAGTCGTTTCCGTCCTAGAGGAAAAGGACACAATCTTGGCTCTGCTAACTTGAGGCTGTTATTATGGATGTCACTAGCCGACAATCAAGGCTCTAGAGAAGACAGCTAAGCACTATTTTGTAATCTATTTTACATTTCTCGATTCTCTAAGTGTGGCCGTTGCCCTAGCTCCACCCCTGTTAGCCTCCATGACTAATTCTAGTAACAGACATTTTTAAATTTATTGTAACTATATCAAATTTTTAACAAACGTCAAAATGCAAGGTCAATTTAAATATTTTAAATCCATAAGCTTTTTGGAGAGTTATCGTTTGGTAACGAATTTAATCTGCAAAAATCCAATCAGCCCGACAAAAGTCTTACGTGGATAATCCTCTCGTTTGGAAATAAATGAAGGACATATAATAAATGTCAAGGGATAACGTAACGCACTTTTTTTCAACAAATCATGGATCAATTTTTTTTAAATTATCAATGGTGAAATCACAACTTATATGATGACAATCAGTTAAGTAGTAGATTAGGTCATGGCAACTGTTAACGCTCCTATATTTTTCCCCCCTGTATGAAGAAGTCAAGATGTCGTCTGCTAGCACGTTTTATATAAATCAAGCGATAGCCCCGACCCCGGTCCAATGATGATACGAAAATACATGTATCGTACATATAAACCTTCCTCTTGAATCAGTGTATCTATTAAAAAAATTCATTAAAATCCGTTGCATTATAAAAACCAAAGCACACGTACGAGTAGACATCCAGAAGCCAGTTTGTTTTATACTATGGCATCACATAATCATCACCAGCTCACTATACGTCCCCATCGAGGGCCTCAGAGCCTACCCTAATGTAAGGGGTGACTAGGCCATAGTCAACCACGCTGGCCCAGTGCGGGTTGATTGACTTCACACATATCTTTGAATTTCTTCGCCGATATGTCCAGGTTGCATCACGATGTTTTCCTTCACCATAAGAACGTCGGGTACATACGAAAATTCGAAAAATCGAGAAATCACATTGGTACATGGCGGGATTCGAACCCAAGACCTGTAGATTATAAGTCAAGTGCTTAAACCACTGAGCCACCGACGCTTATGCTATGTAGTGAAGGTCAATTGTTATTATAATATATGCTGCTAAACACTGAAGTAGCCCATTGGTTATTTAAAATTGTTATCCTAGATGTTAAAATTTTGTAAGATAAAACCAGAGTTTATAAGAAAAAGGTTGTCGTAGCAAATTCCTCGTCTATTTTCGATTCCTATGAGACACATAAACAATCATACAACCACTTTGACTTTTACTTTCACATTACATGCCTTTGATGAGTTGAAGAAAACATTTTAAGACCGCGACTGTCAACTCTCCAGTCTGAAGACATTAAAAGTTTTCACTTTATTTATTTTACTTACTCGTTTCCAAGTCCTTTTATGTCTTGTTACAGAGAATTTAATTTAGTTATGTTTGCATTTTTAATAATGTTTTGTGTATCTTTGCAGAATAAGTTTTATTATTATCTTTAGGAGTTTTTAACTGTTATGGAGAGACGTTAATTCCATAAATAAACGCATTTACTGCAAATAGTAGTAGTTATATAGTTTTCTGTAGCTCATTTTTATGTTATTAATGGACTTCAAAGCAACGCCGTCTTCAATCGAAGAAATCGATTCTTTGTTAATAATTAGAATCAAAAAGACGATTCCTCTCAAGTCCTCGAATCGATATCCTAATTGTGGAACGTCACCATCTCCATTATTTTTATCTAGTATCGACATTCACCTGCCTATTCTGAAGATATGATATTTTATCTATATTTACTTCAAGAAGTATGTCAAACTGACAATTTTATAAATTGAAACAGTATTTTTATGTTATCGTATATTTATAAATTATTTGTTACACAATGACTGCTTTGGGAGATCTTCCTGAAGTGATGTCGTTTTTTGGTACCGACCTCAAAACAGGATCGTTAATAATCGCAGCACTTGGCATTGTAAGTACTTAAAACCACTTAATATATGAAAATTAATAAATACAGTCAACAAGTATTTGATTACATAATCACAACTTCTATCCAAGATCTAATTATCCATCAAAGCTTAGCAACTAAAGTTTGATTGTAAATAATAAAAACGTCAAGATAATCTTAAGCTAAAGATTGAAGCATACAGAAATTATCTATAGCTGGAATAATTTAAATAAAATCACTCCTACATCTATATCTCCAAACTTAATTATATCACGAATGTATATTGTCGAAAACGTAACTTTTGAAAGTGTAACATTTGTTACCCTTACATTTAAGTTTGTCCCAACGGCCAGTTGCGAAAGGATTACACAGTCTCCTAAAGGAATAACTTAAATTTCAACGGAGCAACGAGATAATTGAACGAGAAACCGCAAAGGGCAGATCTGAATTTTTGAACACCGCAATGAAATAACTTGCGAGTACGGGATTTCAAACTAAAATATACAAATATCAAGAGAAACTGTCAGTTTTAAAATGAAATTTCGATTTATTGTTATAAAAGTCTTTAAATATTAACTTATCATAACTTTATCTTCCTGCTTTACTTCCTAGGAACACTTATACCTCTATCAGCAATAATATCTGCATTCATTTCCTTCTTACGTTTTCTTTAAATATCTCTCTACACTTTAGTTTTCCCCAACCTTTGTAACCGAAGCTATCTGACACATTCTAAAGGTAAAATTAAAGTATTTAATTACAATTTTCAGGTACATCCAATGGCATTTGGTTGTTCTTTTTTTATGCCGCTGAGTTACTTGCTTGTCACAATTTGGCTGCTCGTTGCTTGCTACTTCGCAGCTAGTGTCTGTTTGTTTTTTGGTCTTAATACGGTATTTATTATGTTCATTTACAACTTATTATTGTTAGTGTCTTATTTTATAGTATACTAGCTTTTGCTCGCGACTTCGTCTGCGTGAAATTTACAAATATAGCCTATGTTACTCACTGATAACGTAATTTTTTAATGGAGTAAGATTTTTTGGAATCGACCCTGCAGTTTTTGAGTTATTTTAATACATACCAAAATACAAATATTTCCTGTTTATAATGGTACTAGCTTTCGCCCGCGACTCTATCCGCGTGGAGTTAAAAAAAACAAAAATGTGTAGCCTATGTCTATGTCTCCCAGTCTATGCTCCACATATATATCAAATTTCGATCGATCAAATTTATCGAAATTACTTCAGCCGTTTAGGCTACAAATTCTAACAAACATCCATCCATCTAAACTTTCATATTTATAATATTAGTATGATTAGTACTAGTATAGATAAAAATCCAGTTAAATCAAATTTAGTTGATATATCTTTGTCAAATAGACTATTAAGTTGGAAAACATTAAGAAAATTACTGTTAAAGTAATGCCAACATTTGAATCGTCTATAAAGACATAAAGCATTTCACGTATAATACAAAAAGTAACATATCTTAACAACAAGTCAAGATGAGACTGTTTTTATTGGACAAGAACAAAAAAAAATAAACGAGTTTCTAATTCTAGAGTGATTCATTTCTGATCGCACTTTGGATATGGTATGCGGTTATCTTCGTGGTGGTGATGTTGATGATGATGATCCTGCTCGCCCTGGTGTACACATCACGTCGGCAGAGGAGTAGAGTTTTAGTTGTTATACTGGGAATGCTCTGGTATATACGTGAGTTACATGCAAATTTACATCAAAGTAATAATCCAATCGGTTCCTTAGTTGTGACTAAGGAATATTGTAATAACTTTCAAGAAATATAGATTTTGTCCTGAAAAAGGATAAAACAATGGAAAGAAATTGCGAAATACCTTACTTTAAAATAGATGTACGGAAAATAGTATTTTTAACCTACCTATTTTTTAATCTACATGTAGTTTTTTATAGCATTTTTTTACGATTTATTTAAATATCTCTTTTTGTTTCAGTGACAGTATATTTCATCCTGGTAGTGAACAGTCATCGAAATACCTTGTTAAAAGAACATAGCTTAGATGAAAAAATCACTGATAAGAAGTTTTAAAATATATTTTAGTTTTAAAATAAATAATCGAATATTTATTTAAAATAACTCTTTGTTAGATGTCCTTTTACACCTTCACCCGTAAGGCACAACAGGTTTTTGTTCTCCAGATTAATCTACCTCCATCTGTCACTCCCTTCTTGATCATATCACAAATAGTTTTCTTTATTGCATAAACAATATAATCGAAATCAATAAAATATCCTAGATGCGAAAGTCAAAAAAGTTATCGAACCTCAGACAGAAGGAAGAGGGAGTTAAAATGAAAAATATATTAAAGGAATTTACATTTATTAAAGTTCAAAGCTTATCTTTGACAACTTCTTTAGGTGATTCCTTATTAATTTCTTTGGCAACATCTTTAGTATTTTCTTTAGTAACCTCTGAAACAATTCTTACTCTTTTCTGTTTACTTATCTCCAACCAAAATCCAAAGACCACGAAGACGAAATATATCAGTACAGCTGCAAGAAATAATGTGTCAATCTTAACACTAAGTATCACCGACTCGCCATCCAAGTTCAAGACATAATAATTGTATTGAAAGAACGTTGTAATTATTTGACTAAAGTAGTGCTGCTACGAAAAGAAAGAATTCATATAAGGTAAAGCATGTAGAATAAGCCAAGTCAAGCTAACAAACGACAGCTAGGGACAGGTCGAAGACCACAAAGTTGGTTAAGCAATAGAGCAGGTCCAAGTATTGAAATGGTCCATGGTGGCAGGACCACGAAAGGATCTCTTATTGTCGGACGTATTGATATATACTTACCAAAGCATATGCATTGAATGATCATACACAACGTGCCACCCGTCTTGCCCACCTCCATGTCGTGGACGATCATCAAGACGATGACTAGCACGAGCAGTTTGACTAGCCACACGCTGGTCACCACCACCCAAATTATTACAACCGTTGTCTTTTTCTATTAACATTTGAACTATGATTATTGCAATAAGATAATCAGCGGTAATAACCGATATTCTTAGAACCGGCGTTAGGGAGAGGTTGTCCACCAGTGTGTTAGAGAGAAATGAGTTCTATTGGCGAATTGCACAAATCTCATATAGCCCCACTTATACAAAATTATTAAAAAAGAATGATGCCGTAGAATTATCAATCAAGGCGCCTGAAACCGGCACCAGATATTGTATTATTTATTAAGCAGTTATATGGCGTATACACTTATGAAATCTACAGTTTTGTTCGCAATAACTTTAAAAACGTAAGGATGGTTTCTATTTTGACATCTTTTAAACGTACGTACGATCTGTACGTTGTGATCTGCAATCTTAATGAAATGACTGATTTTAAAGAATGAGGTTTCTTTAGGATCTAGTTAGAGGATATTTTGCTATCAATGAAATTTCTATACTAATATTATAAAGAGGAAAATTATATTTGATTGTAATGAATAGACTCAAAAACTACTGGGCCGATTTTAAAAGTCTTTCACCGTTATAAAGGTAATTTATCTGTGAGTAACATAGGCTATGTTTTTTCATTTCTTTTTTATTGTTTTTTAATTTCAGGCGGACGGAGCCGCAAGCAAAAGCTAGTCTATACTTCTATACTAATAATATAAAGAGGAAAGATTTGTATTTTTGTATATATTGAAATAACTCAAAAACTACTGAGCCGATTTTAAAAATTCTTTCACCGTTAGAAAGGTAATTTATCTGTGAGTAACATAGGCTATATTTTTGAATTTCAAGCGGGTGTAGTCGCGGGCAACCGCTAGTCTTTTAATAAAGTAATAAGAATACCTTGTTCACTGCCCAAATGAGCCATAAATTAACTAAAACCATCAGAAGGTTGTACGTCAATGCTGAAATACCGAATCCATAAGCAGTTCGTAGAACAAACTTATCACATTGAACCCCTTGCACTGTTATTACTTGAATTATTATAGAGATTCCAGTTAACATAGCCAAACACTGAAATTGTAATTACACATTATAGAATGTTGCAACAAAAGTAATTCATAACAATAAAAGGTAATATTCTAACAATAATGAGGTGTGCAAATTTTATCCAAAATGATCGCTATAATGCTAAAGTATTGATGACAAAAGCTAGTTTTTACATAAAAAAAGTTGTAGTAATAAGGTCTCAGATTTAACCCTTAAATACCTGAAGTTATAAATTTGATACCGGGATTATAAATAGCATTGGGCAACTACAATCAATTTTATTTTACTATTAGACTGTTTACATGTTAGAAAAGGAACCTATCACGAAAATGTTGTTATCGACAAAAAGTTGGAAGGAAATATTAAAATTTGTTTTTTTTTTTACTATTTTTACCCATTAGTAAACACAGTAAAGTGTACTGTTGATTTAAAAAATCAGGCATTTAAGGGTTAGACGCGATACGACATAAGCGCATAGACTTTTATTCTAACCTCAATACTAAAAGAACAGAAGAAAATGATTAATTTTAATATTTTTACTTACAGACATCACTATTGCTATGAATAAAGTCCCCTTACTTAGTGGATAGTAACAAAAGAATTTTTTAGGCGCGAAAGTTTCCCATTTCATGATTGATAATAGCACTTTCCACTTAAATTGATCAAATTATTAACATAAGTGACTTTACTTTTGTCAAATGTGAAAATTGCATTGACCTCTACAAATGGACAGGCTAAATAACGTAGCATATTGTGCTGATTTGATTCTCACCATCTTGGCGCTGACTGTCGCGGTTGGTGGCAGTGATGAGAAATGGAACTAATAATAGAGATTTAAATAATTGTCATTAACATCAACAAGCGCACGAATAACGAGTAACATGAATGGATAAGATCCGAAATGGGTATATTAGAAGTTTGAGAGTAGCCCCAGTGGTAGAGAAGGTAAGAAGTAAAAGGTTAGCATGGTATGGGCATCTCATGAGGAGGGATGTATCGCATGTAACAAGGAGAACGTTAGTAATGAGTGTGGAAGTACACCGGTAGAGGTAGACCAAGAAAGAGATGGATGGATTGCGTGAAAGATCATATGATCAAAAAGGGCGTGATGACTGAGGTGACGTATGATAGAGTTATGTGGCGGAACAATAACCTGTTGCGCCGACCCTACGGGAGTATGATATCAACAAGCGCGTTTAATTCGGAAGCAAAACCTCTCGTTTACAAGAGAAGACCTATCCATTGGTAAAGATCAGTGGGAAATTGACGTATTCTATATTTCATAATGCAGATTAAATTAAATGCATAGGTTTTTTTATAGCATCGAAATATTTTAATAACGTATTTATTTAAAACAAATACTATTGCAATTATTTAGATGTATCATTAATTATAACTGCTGATTTTTTATCGTTTACTTTCGTCTGTATCCAATATCCAAAAACAATCATTGACAAGTAGATAAGAATTCCTGTAAATAAAAAAACTAAACTTGGCATAAACGTAGAGGATAGTCTGGAAGAGTACATAGGCGACATACTTTTGTTTTTTTATGAATGTTTTTATTATATAATAATTATTTACCGATTGCTAATAATCCAAATATTGTCGAAAGTATCCAGGCAGCGAGGCTTACTTCCAAGCTGTATATACACAGCAATACGATGAGCAGTAGAAACATTTGTGCCAACCATACATCAGTCACAATCACCCAGCACAGCAATAGTATTCGTTTACTCTGGAAAATTTACAAATCAGTATGACATAGGGGCGAACGAGCGTATCCATATAAAAGTCTACCTGTGTCGATGATCACATCGTGTTTATGCTGACCGTTTGCCCAATTTTCTTATTAAAAGTATTTATATAATTAAAAATCAAAAATTAAATTTATAACTACTGTATTTCGAGCTACTTAACTATTACCTTAAAGTACATTTTCTACACATATTGACCATTAAATGACTTTGCTCGGCTGTGAGTATAAATGTTTGCTCATTGCATAACACATTGTTTTAAAGAAAGGAATGTTCAAGTACCTTGTATGGTTATTGCTTAACAAAAAAACAAAACACACTTGAATTTTTACGTCACTAATACGCAATGCGTCAGGTTCGCAAGTTTTGTTTAACAACTTAAAACTTTTTACTCAACTTATTGAAGTAAATTTAGTTAAATAATTTAGAGAAGATTATGAACTTACTTTTAACACTGCCCATATCAATATAAGATTTATAACAATTATAATAACGTTATAAATAACAGCTATAATATGAAAACTGAAAGCTGTTCTCCATACAAATTTCTGGCATAATTTGTCATCCATTTGACATACTTGAACTAGCAAAACTATGCAACTTGTTAGCGCGATACACTGAAATCACGACATAACTTTTAGTTCACAAAATTGACCCAACTATTATCCAAGAATTAATTTAACTGTCACCTATTCCATATACGGCCCATGTAGGGCACAGAGAATACCCTAAGTTAGGGATGACTAGGCTTCGTCAACCACACTAGCCTACGGGTTGACTTTACATATATTATCGTTAAAATTCTTTGCAGATATGTCAGAATGTTTTCTTCACCGTAATATCGTTACATACATAATAACAAATGGTTACTTACACTCATAAAAACACCCACAAACAGTGCACCCGTTTTCAAAGGAAAATAACATAGAAAATTTCTAGGAACTAAATATTTTGCGATCATTTTCTTAATATTTTAAAAATATAGATTAGTAAATGTTTATGATTATTGTACAAGCCTACTTGATTTTATCTATTTCCTATTTTAATATTAAAAAGTTCTAATATTTTATCTTTCCCTTCAATATTTAGTTCAGTTATTTTTGGTCTATTGGACAAACACGCGATCCAGGTGACGTTAACTGGATCGCTTGTTTGTTGCAAGTAGTTGGATCTGTCGTTTGTTGCAAGTTTTCTTAGGAACGTGTAGACCATTATGTCGATCATCATCATCATCATACGTCCCCACCGAGGGGCTCGGAGCCTACCCTAGAATTAGGGTGACTAGGCCATAGTCAACCACACTGGCCCACTGCGGGTTGGTTGACTTCACACAAATCTTTGAATTTCTTTGCCGATATGTGCAGGTTACATCACGATGTTTTCCTTCACCGTATGAACGTCGGGTAAATTATATACATATGAAAATTCGAAAAATCACATTGGTACGGCGGGATTCGAACCCAAGACCTGTAGATTACAAGTCAAGTGCTTAAACCACTGACCGACGCTCTTTTTATTATTAAGTCGATACTTTGGCAATAAAGTAGCTGATGCTCGCAAGAATGTATTAGGTATTATTTAATTTCGTGCTAACGATGTCGCGGACAACCGTTGTTTACCTAAAACTTGAAATCATTAACATACTTTTGTAAGCAATAATACAATTTTATTTACTTTCATATAGCTCATAATGAATATGTAATTATACAGTAAAAGTTGAGATAAACATTCATCTTCAGGTGAGTTTTAATTAGTACACATTAGCATAGCTTTAATGTAAAGTAAATAAGCAAAGAAGACTTTACTCATTAAAACTGTAAACAAAGTTACATATCAAAATATGTTCCATGTTATTTCTATTAAAACTAAATGTAGCTTCGCTTAATGTGTGGCTTACATAAAACCTAAAACCAACGGTGTGTAGACGGCTTTATGAACAACTAGCTTTCGCCCGCGACTCCGTCCGCGTGGAATTAAAAAAAACAAAAGCAAGTAGCCTATGTGTTCTTCCAGACTATCCTCTGCATCCATGCCAAATTTTATCGAGATCCGTTCAGCCGTTTAGGCTACAAACTCTAACAAACATCCATCTATCCATCCATCCATCCATCTAAACTTTCACATTTATAATATTAGTAAGAAGTAAGATTAGTAAGATAAGAAGTAAGATTAGTAAGATATAAAGTCTGTTACACACCTTCAGTTAACACTGAAGGCATGATTTTAATTGTAAATTAATCTGTTACTCAGTTTTGTCTACACACATTAGTTTTCGAATGTTAACTAAAGGTGTGTAGCAGGCTTTATAGAGAAAGGTATAATGTGTAGAAATATTTGGATTGTAACAGAAAATAACTGTGTCATAAAATTATGTTTTTATGATGCTATCATCGACAATAACTATTGTGATCTGAACAATCAAGGGAATGAGGAGTGTGGCGGAACAAATGGATTTGATACGTTCGAATTAAATATTGTTGACTTGACATATTATTTTATTTTATTAATAGTAGCATTAAAAAGAAAAAAATATGACAATAATAGTGATTGACACTTTATTTAAATTTATAAAACAATTTTTTTTAAATCTAAAATTTATAATGTTCTTAAGTTTTTTCACACTACCGCATCACTTCAGTCAGCACGTGAACATGGTGCATGCAACTGTACCGAAATATCGGGAGCTACAACAACCCAATCGTGATAAGTGAAACATAGTTGATGTCTATGAAAAGAGTAAATTTATTTATTTATTTATTTAATAGCCTGTATTCTAAGTATGTTAAGGAACTTATAATGCGTGAGTTTAAATTATATTTTCACCTAAGTCCATAATTTTAGTGGTCGTACTATACTTGTAATACGTCACGCTGGAGAATCACCGGCAACAGTTTTTTTCGTTAACGTTATATGTCGGGTAAAATGATTGGTTAGATTCATTGGATTTAATAATACTAATATATTAAAATACATTATTAAAATGATTACGATTGTTCCTTTTTTCAGAAAAGAATTTAAACTTAGTTTATTTGCTAAGTATTGTATTATGTCTTAGTGTTTACGGATCAAGTCTGCGTCGACAGGAATCTGCTAAATTTAGTATCAGCTCAATGTTTGAATCTGCCGTTCCTGCAGCCATACATCCCTTGATTGCTGCTGGTTCATACAGATGTGAGTATTCATTCACATTAAATTACCTATATGAAGGAAATAATATCAAGACCTTTGAACTAAAATAAACCAAAAATGAAGCATTAAAAAGTGGTTTCCAAGGTTATATTTTCACGGCACTTCCTGTCCCGCATAGCCTTGTTGTAGTAACGTCTGTTCTCAGTACTACTATCCAACTAGTACGACTTATAGTACATCAAGGAGCGAGGTATCTTTTTCTCAAAAGCCGGCAATGCAACGCATTTCCTCTAATATGCTAATGTCGATGGGCGTGTCCATTTCTTTGTTCTTTATTTTTTTTTTACTTTCCTCTTTTGTTCCCTTCCCTTTTCTTTTATATTTTTGTTTTTATGTTTATTTTTAGGTGAAAGTATAAAAAGATTTTTCGGTTTAACTTACGATCAAATGCAAGAAAAGAATCTAACCTTTTACGAGAATCTTAACATCGATTTTGTCACAAACAGTGGCAATGTTAAACTGAATGTGACAGCTACTGGATTACTAGACAGATTGTTAGACAATACAAAAAATACTGTTGTATTAACGCACGGTTTTATGGAGAGTTCGGACGGAATAATGGCAAAAGCTCTGACATCAGAGCTTTTAAAGATAAAAGATATGGACATATTGGTTTTAGATGGACGGAAATTTATATCATACGAATATTTCCGGTCGACGACGTACGTACGATTTATTGGAGAGAAATTGGGATCGTTGCTAAGTGAAATAATAAAAAGTAAGTTACATAACACAAACGTAATAACAGCCTAATAATGTTATTGCGTAATTATTCAAATCCGGTTTACAAATCTTAGATGAGGATAATGAAACAGTATATTTACATTTGGCAAGAGGCAGCTCCTTTTGACAAAGTAACATTCGATTATAGCCATGGTTGATAGAAAAGTCAAAAGTACTGTAGTACTGAAAATAATATGCGACAAGTCACGTGCTAGTCACACATTAATTCCTATACACTTTGACACCTTTGATCGATTCTACTAGCGATATCACTAATCGAAAGTCTTTGTCTAGGGTGAGCTGATCTCGTAAACGTAATTTTCATCAATATAATGCATAGAAATATCATAAAATGTTAACAAATAATAAATTGTATTATACTTCTTCATCTTTTCATACCTCTCCATTAATGGAGGTTGGTACCTCAGAGAACCTCTTCCTTGTGCCAAGTGAAAAAGTTATTCAACGGGCAAGTTATTAAGCGCGATACTAATTCTTAAATTTCCAGAAGGTCAAGATGCAAACAACATAATCATAATCGGGCACAGCTTAGGAGCGCATATAGCTGGTATAGCGGGTAAAAGAATTCAGCAATTGACGGGTAAAGCTATAGGTCGTATAATAGCTTTAGATCCCGCGGGACCTTGCTTCATCAACATCAGTCGGGATAACCGACTGGATCGGAATGACGCAGTGCACGTTGACGTCATACACACTAATGGTGGCATATTAGGACTGAAAGAGCCTGTAGGTAAATATATGTAGGTAAGAAAGTAGAAAGATGACTCCGAAATTTGGTAAAAATTTTGCAAGTTAAAAATCTTGAAAGCAAATACAAAAATAATCTCAAACTCTTTGATTAGTAAGTGACGCTTACAATCTGACAGACGTTTTAATGGTATTTGGGTTTTAAGCGTTATTTTATCATTTAAGATGTTCTAAAAAATTAACTACATATCGTTTCAGTAAGTATACGGCTGTAAGTAAGAAATATTCCAAAACTTTTGTAACGATTTTACTCAACTATCCAGTAACATAATTCTATGTTCTAAATATATAACAATGATATGAATCAAAAAACACCGACATAAAATGAAAGTATGTTAATAATTTCCAAGTTATGAGTTTTGTTACGAAGTCAACAAAACATGACAAGTTACGACGAAGTTTTGATATTATACCTCATTATTATCTAATACTAGCTATTCCCGTGCGGCTTCATCCGCGTGAAATTATAAAAACTTTATTTTATTGTTTACATTTGTCAAATGTCAAAATTCAAATGCACAAATGACAACTAAGGTCTTTGAGATTGACAATCTTGCTTCCTTGATGTTGGCAGCAACTTATGGTCTCTTTCCCACGTTAGGATTTTTATCCAATTTATTTACCCTCTAAGTTTAATAGCGTGAAAATATAGAGCCTAAAGCGTGACGTAAGTGTAGCGCTTTTTATTAAACAAAGAATTATTCATAAATATGCTGTAATTGCTGGCATCTTAGGCAACAAAGAAATGTATGTTTACTTTTTATTATATTAGTATAGATATAGATTATCTAATTCCCGAAATGTGTGAACACATAAACAAAAACATTGGCTTCAAAGAAATGAAATTTAAAGCGACCAGGAAATGTTGATCGTTTTCGTCATTTATGTGTTTATCTTTGATGGAATGCTTTGTTCGATGTTCTTGTCTATGATTGAATAGTTTTACAATTATCCACACAGTAACCAATTTAATATTTTAGTAACTATCAAATTTAATTTTTATTAATAGAATTAAATTGCAGGTCACAAAGATTTTTATCCTAACGGTGGATCGTCACAATCTGGGTGTTTCCTTTCCACGTGTGATCACAGCAGAGCGTGGGAACTATTCGCGGAATCTCTTACATTTCCTCAACATTTTATCGGTAAGAGAATATTAACTTTATAAAAAATTTAAATAACGTCCCTAGTCCCAATGAGGACTTGGTCTTATTAGAATTTCTAATTAATATTATGAATAAAATAAAACATTTCTTTTTTCAGCTCGTAGGTGTAGTAATTGGACAATGTTTCGAGAAGGACATTGTTTAAAAAATGAATTCGCCCACATCGGAATAAATTCCACGAAAGGCAATCATGGATCCTATTTCCTTATAACTAATTCTGTAACGCCCTTCGGCTTCGGCTCTGATGGCAGTGGATAACATTGATATAATTGAAAAACAATATGATTTAAGACTCGTTAATAAGAAGAAATAATAAAATGAAAAAATTGTAATGTATCTTTATTCACAGTATAAACCCAACCCAGATCCAATCAATTCATAAACAAACAATCAGATTATCTAGTTTATATTGTAAGGTTTTTATTGGTTCACTAGTATATAATTTATATATATAATATATACATTTTTTAGCCGTTACAATCACACATATTCTCTTTACTTAAAAAGTAAGGAAAGATATATCTCATTTAAACATAATATTCAACTACACCGAAAACCTAATTAATATAAGGCCACGTTTTATGACTTTTGTAGTGTACAATTTCTGCGATCATTAATATAAAAGCAATAATATAAAATAGAAATATTACAAGTAATGGGGTAACGATATGTTCGGAGTAAGAACTGATGAAGATTCTATTTCTGACGCAAGTGAGGGGAGTCAGAGGGTCCACCGATATCAACCTCTTGATAATACCAGCTTCTTTCATTCGAAGTATACTGGAAGAGAAACAGAAAGAAAATTGAAAAAAAACTAATTATATCGTTAAATTAACAAATGAATTCTCTAAAATTTATCTATACTACTGTTATAAAGAGGAAAGATTTGTATTTTTGTATGTATTGAAATAACTCAAAAACTACTGGGCCGATTTAAAAAAAAATCTTTCACCGTTGGAAAGGTAATTTATCCGTGAGTAACATAGGCTATATTTTTTAATTTCACGCGGCCGAAGTCGCGAGCAACAGCTAGTATTATATATTTAGGTTTACCCAACTTAGCAATTAGTAAATTTTTGACGTGGTCGTTTACCAGCGCCGGTCTACTCCAGCACTAACCAATGATGTTTAAAAAGTACTTACCCTCTCTTTAATTGTTCTGTGTACTTAAATTGTTTTCCAACAGTAAGATACATTTTTACATTCGAAAATATATCTACTTCTTCTAACTCACAAATTTCTTCATCGTCAAACGCTAGGAAATACAAAAATGAAAAAATATTTATACAAAATACGAAAAATGGCCGACCCTTAATCTTTCTGTGCGTCTCCTTCATCAAATCCACTTCCCCTTCCCATCTTTTTGTTCAAATTATTTCAATTTACTTAGAAGATGGTTAAAAAGGAAATAAAAAAGATATGAGACTAACTCCTAGCAATGGCCGAATACACAGTTGGATAATCGCACAACAACGCAGTCTTCCCTCTCCGTACTGCCTCTAAACCGGTTGGTAAATTAATTGATTTAGTACTAGTCAATTTTCTAGCCATATCGTTCATTTCTATGTTAATGGAGTTTACCTGTGAAAATAATTTAAAAATTGAAGAAGCATACGCAATAACTTTGGTGGAAAAACTTTTCCTTCCAAGTTTATGTCGTAATTATGGTCTTAACTTACTCTCCTTTCGGTGGCTAATTTCATATTTTCTAATATTTTCAACTCATAATGACTTTTAGCCAACGCTTCGATGTCCATTTTACCTTCCTTTTCAGTGACGATGAACGATAGGAGATTTGATGTGTAGAAAGAATTTGTAATGTAAGCAAAGATGACGAAGAAGAAATAAGCCATTCTCTGAGACCAGAAAATTGAAGGCGACGGTAAAGCTGAAATAGTTTTTGAACTCGTTACTGTAGGGCTTTACTGGTAAATATTTTGCATTGCGTTCATTCTCTTTAAAAACACAAAGACAACCCTGTTATTTAATACAAATTTTGACATTACCTTCATTATTTTTTTAGACTGAGATTTCGAAAAAAAAATTGCTATAAAAGACATCAACTTTTAGTAGGATTCCCATAAATCTTAAAACCTCATTACGTGAGGTTCAAGGTAAAGTGTAACGTTTACATTCCTTATCTACTTCGACAAGGAAAATGGTAGCTTTCATTAACGACAACGATTCAATAAGAAACGGCGTTTGAGGGCTTCTGGACAAAAAAAGTTTGCAAAATCACTTATGAAATAAATCAAAGAATGTAGATTTTTATGACAGTTAGATAGTATGTATAACTATATTGTAATTAAACCGATAAATGTTATTAACTTATCACCATCTTGTCCTTATTTGTATTAGGTCGGAGTTAACCGGTTTTCGTCATCGTTTTCATATAATTGTTATTATCCATGAAGAACTCTACAAAATTAATTATTTTAATTATAAGTACTTACAATGTTGACAAAAGACTCCAACTGCGATGTAAAATTCGTAAACAAATTTACACTCCAAACGACCAACGATAGATTTCTCCCATCTCCGAACAACATAGAATATAATTGTTACCAACATAATAATACCTAGGATGCAAAGCCATACAGTTTTTGCGAACGGTAGACTGTAATATGGACGCATGATAACATTTTTCTCACGACGAAGGATAAAACCGAATCTGGAAGATAGTTAATGGAAAACACTGAGAGCACTGTCTGGTTTATTGAAAAGTGGATGCTTGAAAAATCACAGTCACTGCAGAATTCTAATTACAAGCCTAAATATAATTTCTATTGAATTGCTATTGATGGATTGTATTGTTATAACTAGCTTTCGCCCGCGACTCTGTCCGCGTAAACAAAACAAAAGTACCTATCCTATGTGTTCTTACGGAGTATACTCTACAACTGCCAAGTTTCAACGAGATCCGTTCAGCCGTTTAGGTTACTGACTCTAAGGTCCATCCATCCACACTTTCACATTTTTAATTTTAGTAATAGATATCTTACTAGTATTAAAGAATGAAAGGTTCGGTGCGCAGACCACAAGAATTGGGATAGGTTATAGTCTGGAATAAAGCATTAATTAACGAAGTCTTGAGCAACTAGTGGTTACTCATAACATAAAATCATAAAAAGATACCTCCAAACAAATATAGCTTCTACAGGATTTGCGTCGTTTACTAGTTCATTGGTAATTGCCTTCAGCTTAAGGTGGATATCAACTGTTTTATTCTCAAACAAAGAAATGAGCTGATTCTTCGTTTTTGAACGACCATATTCTGGTGTTATAAATGTCATACTGAAATGAAAAATCGTACTTAAGAGATTACGATTAATCAATTTATATGTAATTAAAAAAAAGTAAGCAATCAAGTTCCTGAAAATACCGAAATTGGACACACTAAAAAAAAAGAACAACTGGGAACTACACTTACTTGAAGTTGTACAATTGCTGAAGTATCAGAATAACTCTGCAACTGAGAGCATTTTGTCTCCACGCCGGGTCGAACTGATGGATTGATTCCACTTCATCAACATTATTACAATCAAAAAGGGTCATTGCTGTAAAGGTTTCCTCCATTTTTAAAACCTTAAGACTTGTTGAAGATGTCGTATATAATAAGAACAAGAGGAGAATGGCACAAAGGAGTGAACGCATATGGAGACGTTATAGTTAAGTTACAAGAAGTAGAAATTATTCAAATATTGCAATGAACAAAGTGAACGAACTAATACATGGCACCTATCGTGATGTCTGTTCATTATTTTACAGACTTGGAGGAAGAAATAATAAAAATTAATGATAAGCAAACACAGACGTCAATTAACGGATACGGTACTTGATAAAACAGAAAGCATGCTATAATGAAAGTCAAACATTTCATTAATAAATTAATGACTTTATATCTGAGCACACAAGATAGATTTCGTGGCACGAAGTTATATTAGTGAAGTCTTGATATTTTAAGATTCTGATTTTATAGTATAGAATACTATATAGATATACTAGCTGTTCCCTTGCGGCTTCATCCGCGTGAAATTATAAAAAAATTATTTCATTGTTTACCTACATTTGTCAAATTATCAATTGCAAATGTCAAAATGACATGACATGATGACAAACCATGGAAACCTTGCTTCCTTGATGTTGGCAGCAACTTATGGTCTCTTTCCCATATCAGGGTTTTTATCCAAAATATTTACCCCCTAAGTTTAATGGCGTGAAAATATAGAGCCTAAAGCGTGACGTAATTGTTGGGCTTTTTATTAAAAAAAAGAGTCATTCAAAAATATGCTGTGATTGCTGACATCTTAGGCAACAAAGAACTGTGTGTTTACGCTTTATTATATTAGTATAGATTAAAAAACTATCGCACAACAGTTGTGCGATTGTCGATTGTTTTGGTAATTAAACGGTTTAGTTGCACAACTAAAAATCGAATAGTGTGCGCACCTCCATATAATCTCATAAGAATCAAAGCGCGACTAAACAATTGTGCGATAGTTTAGTCAAAGGTGTGCGCGCGCTCTTACTGAACTATTGACATATAATAATAAGATTCTTATAAACTATTGATTGATGACACACACAGGTGTTGTTTTCTCAAGAATTTTTTTGTCACATCAAGGATATGGTAAGCATATTTTCGAAACGCTATAAATATAGTTTTTTTGATATAAGTAAATATTGCCTTTGAGTAAAATTGTCTAAATCTAGAATTGATTCAATGTTTCACAATTTTAGTTATTAATACAAAACTTCACAGTTTTCTAGAAAGTTTGCTGACGCACGAACGTTATAAAAAGGTCTACTTATAAACGTATTATTTAAAACATGTCGTTGAACGTGAGTGTTTTATGAAATACCAAAATAGAATTTCAACTTTATTTTCTGCGTCATGAATCAACTTTCGCAACCGTCAATCCGAGTTTAGAAAAGTTGTGCAAACGGTTAATTGTTTCATCGACTTCAAACTTTACCAGCGTCATAAAACTTGTCGTTCGGTTTTGCAATTTTATAAGCCACAAAATGTAACGATTATTTTAAGACAAAAAATGTAACCATAAAGTTCTATTAAAACAGTCCTGGTTTAATATGCTTATATCCGATTCAGTCGTATGTTTTTTGGCATTATTTTAGCTTGATGATTCTATCTTTTTTTTTATTTATAAGTAGCTTAAATTTATTACAAAAATATAAACATAACAGTATAACAGTGGTAGAGCCCGCTTTAACATCTTAGCACGAATGGGTCGGCTCGCCCGGTGCAATACC
>LD688931.1:4241575-4322387 GCA_003118335.3 Papilio memnon | reverse complement strand
GTAAAAGAAACTGATTTTATAGAATAAAACAGAGACTAAGTAACATAATGGTATTATTTTATTAAGAAAACACTAATATTGTAAATGCGAATGTTTAGATGGATGTTTGTTAGCGTTTGTAGCCTAAACGGCTGAACGGATTATGAATAAATTTGGTATAGATGTAAAGGATAGTATGGAATAACATATAGGCACTTTTATTTTATGTCACGCGGACGGAATCGCGATCAAAATCTAGTATAAAATAGTTAAAAAGCACACATTACGACCCATTCAGCATGTAAAAGTCAAATCTAGAGTTTGATTTTAAGCGTACTGTTTAGTTCATATTGCCCCGTCTATTGTTACCTATGTGTTAAATGTCTGCATCTGGATTAATACTAGCTTCGCATTTATAACATTACTAGCCTACGCCCGCGACTCCGCCCGCGTGGTATTAAAAAAAAAACAAAACCAAGTAGCCTATGTGTTCTTCAAGACTATCCTCCACATCTATGCCAAATTTCATCGAGATCCGTTCAGCAGTTTAGGCTACAAACTCTAACAAACATCCATCTAAACTTTCGCATTTATAATATTAGTATGATTACGATTTATTTTAAGTCCAACGTGCTTTGACTGAGCGGATAATAAATTTAAATAAATATTATTGTGCGTGTTTTACAACGTGGTAGGGCACGCTTTCATTGGACAAATACATCCGGAATTGGTTTGCGTAACACGATAAAGAAATCTTATTAGTGTAAAACATTTCTAAAAATGTGCCTCACTTGTGTAAGAAGTTTCTTATATTAAATCTTTAATTGCTAAATTAATCGCTTAATACTTTGGAGTTTTTAAGAGTTCTTTGGATTTCTCTGTAACTTTGTTGGATGTCGCAAAACATTCTTAATTACTTCTGCTTAGCTACATTTATTAGTTGGAAATCACGTTGCTTGGAATGAGTTTTAAAAACTTACTGAACAAGAGCTAGAGAAGCACTAGAAGAGCAATGACTCATGCTTGCCACTAAAACATTTTATCTCATGCATTTTAAAAGAGAATAGTGACGTCAATATAGTATCAATAGTCAATAGGAGCGTCGGTGGCTCCGTGGTTTAAGCACTTGACTTCTAATCTACAGGTCTTGGGTTCGAATCCCGCCGCCATGTAACAATGTGATTTTTCGATTTTTCGAATTTTCATATGTACATAATTTACCCGACGTTCTTACGGTAAAGGAAAACATCGTGATGCAACCTGCACATATCGACGAAGAAATTCAAAGATATGTGTGAAGTTGACCAATCCGCATTTGGCCAGCGTGGTTGACTATGGTCTAGTCATCCCTTACTTTAGGGTAGGCTCCGAGCCCTTCGGTGGGGACGTATAGTCAGCTGGTGATGAGTGACGTGATTATTATTTAAACAGGAGAATATCAACACGAATAATGAACACTTCGCTTCGTAAGCGCCGCTTCAAATCTAATAGCTGTGAAAATTTTAGTCAAATTTGTAATTTAATAAATTTAATGTAAGCGTGGCTTTATCATTTAAGGCGCTGTTACACATTTAAATTTCGGTTTCCCAGCCACGTTCAACCATTCGTTAGTGTTTTTGGTTCGATAAATTTATGAAACGCGTTTCCGAATTACGTAACTCGAGTTACTCCGTTGAAACAGGTAAACCTAACACTAATGAATCGCTAGGTAATGACAAAATGAGTGGCAACTGCAGAAACCCAGCATAATTATTTCAGTATTCTGCTGAAAGTCTAATAAGACTTTAATTGAGAACGAACGAATGTTATCTATGCTTATTGCATGTCAATCTGAACATAGCTTTTACTAGCGGTAATAGGTGCACTTTCGTTAATAAAGACATTAACTAGACCATTATCATCATTACTTCAATTAGCACATATCAAATACAAGGCAATGTGATAAATTGCTCGCATTATGAAAATTATGCAACCATTCGCCTCCGACTCCGTCCTTGTTGAAATAAAAAACAAAAGTAGCCTGTGTTCTTCCAGACTTTGCTCTACATCTATACCTTTAATCGAGTTCTGTTCTGCCGTTTAGGTAGTAACAAACATACATACATCTAAATATACGATGTATATTAATATTATATTTAAAACCCTCATTTGCGTAGGACAGGATTTGATATCGGTTAATGACGCATTTCTATGTCAATTAGGTATGGACAGGCTCACAGCTGGATATATGTTGTCTGTCCCATATGAATCGTTTTGACGTATTAAATTGTTTTTCATTGGTCATTAATGAACATAATAATCTTTCTACTCGTAGAAAATTTCAGCCTACGTTTTCTCTGAAAGATTTGAACAAAAAATACTTATAACCTTTCTCAACTCCTATGAAAAAACTAAGGTGACAAATTAAGTTAAACTCACTTAATGTAAATGTTATAAAATCCGTCAGATAAAATACATAGATCGTCACTTATAGTGTTATGACGAAAAGGTCACAACGTAGTGGGTAGTTGTGACGAGCATCCCGCATTATCGCAGCAGAGGTACTTGGCAAAGGGGTCGAGTATTGTTGACGTCTCCCTACTTTAGAACAAAATACATTACTTTTTGTAAATCAAAACTAGTATCATAAGAAAATTATGAATGTCAAAGTTTGAATGGATACATGTTTTTTACGTAATTTAATACAAAATTTTGATGAAATTTATTATAGAGTAGCTGTTGCTCGCGACTTCGTCCACATAAAATTTAAATGGTTTAGTAGTTTTTGTGTTATTTCAATACATATAATACATAAATACAAATCTTTCCTCTTTATATTAGTATATGGAAGTAAGTATAGCTATAGAAGTAAAACATAGTAATTGATGTGAACCTGTGATTTTTGTGTGATTGACGGTGTTTTCCGTTGTTCCATTAAATATATCGATTTAATCGACCCATTGGGAAAAAACAATTGACCGATCGATAGGTGGGCCGATTGCCGTAACGGGAAACACTGATTTTGGCACCGGTTTATTAAATGCTCTTTGGTAATTTATAACTTAGGAGAGGTTTAGTAATCATACTATTATAAATGTGAAAGTTTAGATGGACGGATGGATGTTTGTTAGAGTTCGGAGCCTAAACAGCTGGAAGGATCTCGATTAAATTTGGCATAGGTGTAGTGGATAGTCTGGAAGAACACATAGGCTACTAAATTTTCATTTTTAATTCCACGCCGTCGCTGGGGAAAGCTTGTATTTTAATAAATAGTAAAGAAGCAAATTGTCATAGCAATGTTTTTGTATTGAGATGTATAGAACATTTGGTATTTGCAAGTTGTGTGCCAATGAAGAAGTATTACGAGAAAACATTTTATTGCTCAATAAAACATTTTTATTACACGATTGCTATGAATATTTTATTGTTTTACATACTACTATGAATTTAAAGTGATTTACGTTGACATACCTGAAAACATAATTTGGTGGGACCTATTTGCATAGACCTGAAATCCTGAAACCTGAAAAGCCTGAAATAAATAAAATCCTTTGTGGAATATATTGTATTATTACGAGACTAGCTATTCCCGTGCGGCTTCATCCGCATGAAATTATAAAAAACTTTATTTTATTGTTTACATTTGTCAAATTCTCAATTGTACATGTCAAAATACCAATTACCTTACTATGGTAATCTTGCTTCCTTGAGGTCAGCAACTTATGGTCTCTTTCCCACATTAGGGTTTTTATCCAAAATATTTACCCCTAAGTTTAATAGCGTGAAAATATATAGCCTAAAGCATGACGTAAGTGTAGGGCTTTTTAGTAAAAAAAGAATTATTCAAAATGCTGTAATTGCTGACATCTTAGGCAACAAAGAAGTGTGTGTACGCTTTATTATATTAGTATAGATGAATAATGTTACCATCAAGTCACAGTTTACAATATGTTGTAAATCATGATATGTTAAAACTTTTATCTGTAACTCTTTGAACTGACAAAATTCATCATTCTCTGGTGATAATATGATTTTATTTTTTATTAAAGCCACAATAAGAAGTTCATTAATAGCTAGTTTTCGGTGTATTATTAAGTATTTTGAACAGAAAATGAAAAAAAAAAACAACTTTACGTAATTATAGATCATGCATTTTATTTGCTATATCATTCAAGATGTGTAATTTACTAAAACATAAGCTACAGAGTTAATTGACCAAGAAATACGTATAATTGATTGTACGGATGCAAAATAAAGCCATGAAGTATTTTTTTAATCAACCACTATCTATACTAACATTATAAAGAGGAAAGATTTGATTGTTTGCATTGAATAGGCTCTGAAAATACTGAACAAATTTCAAAAAATCTTTCTCCGTTAAAATCTATATTACTAAATAACATAGGCTATATTTTACTTGTACGGGAAGGGTATGGAAATGACAGAAAAGATGTAAGACACCAAGCAGGCGATGCTGAGGTGTATCGCTAGTATTAAAAAGATTACTTGTTATTCCCATTTAGTAATTATTTTTAAACTAGCTTTTGCCCGCGACTACGTCCGCGTGAAATTAAAAAAAAGTGAGTAGCCTATATGTTCTTTCAGACTATGCTCTACATCTATACCAAGTTTCATCGAAATCCGTTTAGCCGTTTGGCTACAAACTCTAACAAACATCCATCCATCTAAACTTTCGCATTTATAATATTAGTATGATTACGTTAGTAACATTATTAGGTTACTAATTTTCATTCACTATTTTTACAACAAGTCTTTAAAAAAATGACAAGGAACACCTTTAAATCTATCACGTTTAAAAAAAAACAGTAAAAACTGCATATTTCATAAAATATCTATGTAGAAATGATACAGTCATTATTTTTGGCTATCAAAGTTCGATAACGAGCATATAATTTTCACGGCTTTTGGCAACCCTATTAGGTGTAACTAACGTTTGCCACACTACCTCATTAGTTACGCTAGGGTTATCACGGCCACGATAATTGCTATCTTTGCTACTGTAGTGTCAAACAGTCGCAAATCACATTTCTAATGAAAAAGTTGTGTTTGATGGCACTCGTGAGTAACAAAATATATTTAAAAAATGTATAGGGTATTTTTAGTATTCCAGTCCGTAAGAAGTTACTTGTATTTTGTAAGGCTTTCTAAATAAATCTTCAATTTAATTTACAGTAGCCAACATTAGCAGAATGTCCAAAATTTTATTTAAGATTAATGGAATTCAATATGAAGGTAAGATGCAGGAAAATGTTGAAATTATTATTACAATCTAAAATTATTATGCTTATGTGTAAACAGTGCATTTAAATTAATAACTCTAGACTAAAAAAAACTATCTAACACCCGTGGAGTCCTTGCAAGGCTATCTAAACATTTCCTTGATATAAAAGTACATCAATGATCTGCCTGTCCCTCCACTGGCTGATAAAGGCTCAGATAGCTTAAAAATGACGTCACTGTTAGCTAAGGGAACAAAATCTGATATTTCCATCACATATTTTACACGTTGAATTGTTATCAGACAATTTACTATTTAGTGAAACAGGCCCTTAAAGTTACTAATCATTCTCCAGTGGATGGCAACTACAGTCCGGACTTCACGTTGAACGAATTCATCAGAACGGTAGCAGGGCTTCGCGGCACCAAGGCGATGTGCCACGAAGGCGGCTGCGGTGCGTGCGTGGTCGCCGTCCAAGCTCCAACGCAGCCTAATAATGAAATGAAGATATTCTCCGTTAATTCTGTAAGCATATTGTAGTCAGTGAGAAAGCAGACATTAAATAAGGAATTCCAGGAACTACAGATGCGCTGCTGACCTAAATACAATCACTAAGGATCATAAGAGCGCCCGCACATCTTTGACTAAACTATCGCATAACTGTTTAGTCACGCTTTGATACCTATGAGCTTATGCGCACACTACTCGACTTTTAGTTGTGCAACTAAACAGTTTAATGGCCTGCGAAAAAATTGACAATCACACAACGGTTATGTGATAGTTAAAGGTGTGCGCCCGCTCTAAGTCGTATTTTTAAAACACAGATAAAACATAAAGACAATCCCACAAAGCAGGAACTTACATGAAGAGCTTACCACTTATTTTATCCTTTAATAGGTGAATTTTAATAATGTTTTACTTTGCAGTGTCTAGTATCGGTTTTGTCATGCCACAGCTGGGAGGTAACAACTGTTGAAGGTATTGGGAACAGAACAATCGGCTACCACGACATTCAAACTCGGCTCGCAAAATTTAACGGCACCCAGTGTGGTTATTGCACGCCAGGTTGGGTCATGAATATGTACAGGTAAAATATTTAGAGAGTATGACACAATTTTACTTTATAATATAGAAATTGGAGGATTTCGCCAGACTATAGAATTAAAAGAACTTTATGATGAAGTCAAGTATATTTTCAGTTTATACAAGTCTAAAAATGGTAATCTTAGTGCGGCTGAAGTAGAGAATTCTTTCGCCAGTAATATCTGTAGATGTACTGGATATAGATCAATAGCAGACGCATTTAAGTCTTTTGCTAAGGATGCTGATGAAGATATACTCAAGAAATTAATTGACGTCGAAGATATTTGCCAGTTAAAAGCATGTGGTGTGAAATGTACAAAAATATGTTCGTATAGAAATTTACAGAACAATCCAATTAAAATACAATTTGATGAAGAGTCTAAGAAAGATTCTTGGTGTATTCTTGGTAATATGAAAACCGCACCTTTAATGGTGAAAAACGATACTTTTAGATGGTTTAAAGTATATAAATTATCTGATTTTTTTAAAGTTATAGAACAAGGTGATGACTACAAAATAATAGCCGGAAATACAGGGCAAGGTAAGAAATCTCAGAAAATAAATTGCTTTGGACTTCACGAACTTTAAAAATCAAAATATTTTTAGCTATTAACAACTGATCTAAGGAATTTTTATTTTTCAGGAGTATATCATGTTAAGAAATATCCATCGCATATTATAGATATTTCTGATGTTGTTGAATTGAAAACTTTCTTATTGGATATTAATTTGATATTGGGTGCAGGAATGACATTGTCTGATATGATGGAAATATTTCTCAAAATGTCTTCAGAGAATGAAAATTTCTCATATTTAAAAGAATTCTATGCTCATATGGATTTAGTTGCCCATATACCTGTTAAAAACGTAAGTGCCTGTAAAATTATGCGTACAAACTTTGACATACTTAATTTTACCCTTTAGTTTTGATTTCGAATAATTTGGGATTCTCAAAATGATACTTTATTACGAAATCATCATGTATTTAATATTTATTAATTTTTAATATGTTATAGATTGGTACAATTGGAGGTAATTTATTTTTAAAACATTCAAATCATGAGTTTCCGTCTGATTTATTCTTATTGTTTGAAACCGTTGGAGCGATGATTACAGTCGGTAAGACTAAATATTGTATCTAAGTTAATAACGAAATGCCTTCGTACCATAAGGCTTTAGACGAAAACGAGAATATTTTCATTAACTTTGCTTATTTCGCCCCAGGCTTTGTTATATCTCTCTGACTAAAATTGCTATAGATTTATGATAGTTCAAGGTAAAGTACTTTCCTAAAATCAGTTTGTATAATATTTAACATTTGTTTTAATACTCAGCAAACAATACTGACAACAGAAGAATTTTGACTCTCCAGGAGTTTTTAAAAATTGACATGAAAGGAGAAATTATCATAAACGTGTTGCTGCCACCATTAGCTAATAACTGTTACGTTAGAACTTTTAAGGTAAAAAATAATATAAACGCGTGATTACGTGTAAGGTAAGCTTATCTTTTATTTGTGTATTGATTTTAGATTATGCCTAGATCGCAAAATGCACATGCCATCGTCAACGCAGGATTTCTTTTCAAATTAGATCCAAACACAGGCACTGTTCAGGAAGCAAGTGTTGTATATGGAGGTATATCTCCTGACTTTATACATGCACGAAAAACTGAGGCGACAGTAATAGGCAATGATATTTTTACTGACGAAATATTACAACGAGCATTGAGTACATTGTCCGATGAGCTAAACCCTGTTGAAGCTCCGCCAGAACCCTCGGCTGCGTTTAGGAAAATGTTAGCAATCGCTCTATTTTACAAGGTAATTATAAAAAAAACCTTAGATTCACCATGAGAAAATGACATTTCAGGGCTTTAAAGTGATATTTGTTTTTCAGGCAGTATTAAGCTTATGTCCTGAGAATAAAATGAACCCAACTTTCAAGTCAGGAGGTGAAGCATTAAAAAGAATATCATCGAAAGGCAGTCAAGTTTTTGATACAGACAAGAGTTTGTGGCCGTTAAATCAACCGATTCCTAAATTGGAAGCTCTAAGTCAGTGTAGTGGTGAAGCGACTTTTGCAAATGACTTTCCAAAGCAGGTCGGTGAGGTATTCGCAGCGTTTGTAACAGCTGATATAAACCCAGGCAGTATTATAAATGACTTTGACACAACTGAAGCATTTGTAAGTAGAATTTATATACAGATAGAATTTATATAGATAATCTACATAACCACAGACACACACACACGCGTAAACACACGTTAAATAAATTTTAACATTCAATACTATATCTTTGTTGTAATGTAGCAACTTACTCTTGAATATGATACTAGATAAGAGAAGGTCCTACCTCCTGAAACACAGTTTTTATAATTAGTTCAGGAGACAGAGCCCCAATGAATTTGTCAAAATGTTTTTGTCTAATAAAGAGTTTTTTTTTATAACCTCTAAACATGTAGAGTTATAGAAACTTCATTTCAGAAAATACCCGGAGTCATCGCATTTTACTCAGCCAAAGACATACCAGGAGTAAACTCGTTTACACCTTTCTATGTACCACTTTTATCTGAAGACGAAGAAATTCTGTGCTCAAAAGAAGTTAAATTCTACGGTCAACCAGTCGGCATTATTGTTGCGGATAGACAAAAGACAGCTAATAATGCTGCAGAACTTGTCAAAGTGAACTATTTAATAAATCAAAATAAACCATTACTTACTATTGACGATATTTTAAAATCCGATGAGAAGGATAAAAGAATTGTAACAGATCAAGTGGTTGAGCCTTCAGAAAAAGGAGATGATGTTAAAGCTGTTTTGTATGGAGAATTTGATTATCAAGCACAATATCATTATTACATGGAGCCACAAACTTGTGTAGTGACGCCTACAGAAGATGGGATAGCAGTGTATGCCGCAACACAGTGGCTTGACGTCACAGGTATATCTGTGGCTCAATGTTTAAATGTACCAGTTAATAGGTAAATGTTTAACAAATTAATAAGAATGCATTTTATATGAGAATAAATTGTTTTATGTCCAGCATCGCAATTTTTATATTCTAGTGTTAATGTAATTGTACGTCGAGTTGGAGGATCTTACGGAGGTAAAATAACCAGATCAGGACAAGTAGCTTGCGCTGCAGCCTTAGTATCACACATGCTTGGAAAGACTTGTCGCCTGATAATGTCGCTGGAAACTAATATGAAAATGATCGGAAAGAGAACACCAACATATTCCAAATACGAAGTAAGCGAACAATGTTAATAAGCTCCCATTGCCGACAAAAAACAATGTATTTATAAAAAATGGAGACAAACATATTTTTAATTGCACATCAGCAGTAGGAACCCGTACTTTTTGTAAAAATGTGTATTTGCAGGTCGGAATTAATGACGAAGGAGCAATTCAATATTTGAGAAATGTTTTTTATCAAAACAACGGTGCGTCATGGAACGACAAAATCACTTACATAGTTTTTAAACATTTCTATAATTGTTATGATCACAAACGATGGTACGTGGAAGCCAATGGTTTTATATCAGACTTACCTTCAAATACGTGGTGCAGATCACCTGGTACGTAAATAATAAACAATAATTGATAACATTAGAAATACATTCTTAAACAACAATCTCTTTCAGGATCAGCTGAAGGATTGGCTATGATAGAAGAGATTATGGAACATATTGCTCATCATACTGGAAAAGATCCAGTTCAAGTAAGATTAACAAATATGGCGAAAGAGAACAATCCCATGCCAGAATTAATTGAGCAAATAAAACACGATTCTGATTACGAAAATAGACTGAACGAAGTTGCTAATTTTAATAAAGGCAATCGCTGGAGAAAACGTGCGATTAAATTATTGCCGATGACGTATGAAATATTTTACGTAGGTCCTTACAGTGCATCAGTATCAGTATATCATGCAGATGGTTCGGTAATTATATTTCACGGTGGAATAGAAATGGGACAAGGTATAAATACAAAAGTGGCACAGGTTTGTGCGTATATTTTAAAGGTGCCACTTGAAAAAGTTAGTGTGAAAACTAGCAGTAGTTTTACATCACCAAATAGCATGACTACCGCAGGCAGTATTGGAAGTGAATGTGTCGCTTTCGCAGTTATGAAGGCTTCTGAAACTATTTTAGAAAAATTGAAACCTTTTAAGGAAAATAATGAAAATGCTACATGGAATGAAATTGTTAAAGAAGCGTTTCTTGCTGGTGTTTATTTACATGCTTCTTATATGTATGACACATCAAATACATCTTTGAAACCTTATGAGATTTATGGCGTTGTTGTATTGGAAGTCGAGCTTGATCTTTTGACTGGCAACCATGATATTCGTCGAGTTGACTTACTTGAAGATACAGGTAGAAGCCTGAGTCCAGAAATTGATATAGGACAGGTAAATATACCGTACTACCTTTTTTCTAACACACAAATTATCAAAAGCATATGTTCTAGGCCTTCCCCAATGTCTTATACAGAATGCGGTCCATCGCCTTCCGCATTTAGTCCGCACGACTTCCCGTCGTGTGCGCTAAATCACCGGTTCACCTAGAAAGGGAAGCCCCAAGGCATAACAGGCATTCGGAATTGCCTATGTCCTGCAGTGGGCCAAAAAAACCGGATGATGATGGTGGTGTGCTCTTGATCATGTGATTTCAGATTGAAGGAGCTTTTATTATGGGACTTGGTTATTGGACATCAGAGAACATAATATATGATCCAAATAACGGAAAAATACTAACCGATCGAACTTGGACATACAAACCACCAGGACTTAAGGATATTCCAGCAGATTTCAGAATCTACTTTAAAAGGAATTCGAAAAATGAAGTTGGTGTTCTTCAATCGAAAGGTATTGCAACAATCGATTTAAGCCAACAAAGAAACGATTTATTATGTTAACATTTTTCACAAGCACAGAAGCCCGAATTTTCTCCGCAATATGATATAGTTCAATTGTAATAATACGAATTAGAAATTAAAAAAACTATTACATGTATCAATTTTTATGACAGTTATAATTCTTTCCACAGCAACTGGCGAGCCAGCACTTTGTTTGGCAGCGGTTATCACTCATGCACTACGAGAAACTATTCGATTGGGTCGTTTGGATGCTGGTCATGATGATCATTGGGTTGAATTAAGTATTAGTCACATTTAAAATATTATTTTTATTACAATTATTGTATCAAACATTTTAAATATTTATTTTATTCCAGGACATCCGTGTTCGGTTGAAAACATTTTCATGACTACGGGACATAAGCTGGAACATTTCAAGCTGAATACATAGTTATTAGTATTTATTTATTACTAGCTGTTCGCGTGCGGCTTCATCCGCATGATATTATAAAAACTGTATTGTTTACATTCATCAAATTCGCAATTGCAAATGTCAAAATGACATGACCTGATGACAAACTATGGCAATCTTTTTTCCCTGATGTTGGCAGCAACTTATGGTCTCTTTCCCACAGTAGAGTTTTTATCCAAAATATTTACCCCATAAGTTTAATGGCGTGAAAATATATAGTCTAAAGCGTGATGTAAGTGTAGAGCTTTTTATTAAAAAAATAATTATTTAAAAAATATTCTGTGATTGCTGACATCTTAGGCAACAAAGAAGTGTGTGTTTACGCTTTGTTATATTAGTATATAATAGATTAGCCAAACATTACAAGTAAACGTTTATATTCGTGTTCTAGTTGGAAATTGTATTGATACAAAGTGCTTAAATAACAATTCAAACTTAATTACATTTAAATGTTTTTTAAAAGCTCAAAAAATGTTATCTAATTGCTAACATCAATATTGAGTTTTAGGCAATTAATAGTGATTTAAAATACCAAGTTCTTTGCATAAATGTTGTTCATTGCGTAGTACTAATTCTATGTGGTTTTCAATATTGGTATGCTTTTTTTGTATGTAATTATATACTGCACTTATTTCAAATAAAACTATTTGAGAAATAACTTTATTTACGTGTTAATTTCATATAACAAACCTATTCAAATATTCAAATGTCCCGCCTCCCCAGTTGTCTGTCACTTAGAAATGGGCGGTACAACTTCATACTGTTTGTGATATCAATTATTAAACTACAAAGGATTTGACACTCGTAGTTTGACTTTGAACAGTTAAACATATTTAACTAGCTTTCGCCCGCGACTCCGTCAGCGTGGAATTTAAAAAAAAACAATAGTAAGTTTGTTCTTCCAAACTATCCGATTTATGGCAAATTTCATCAAGATCCGATCAGCAGTTTAGGCTACAAACTCTAACATACATCCATCCATCCATCCATCTAAACTTCCGCATTTATAATGTTAGTAAGATTAATCATGTTTAGTTTTAAAAACTATAACAAAACTATTGGTCAAGTAATGTTTCAATTTTTAAATATTTAAGGCAGCGTTAAGGCAGTTGGCTTAAATGCCTGGATATTGCAAGAATTAAAAAAAATGTAACTTTGTTACAAAAAAACCATAGTATCTTTTACCCTATTGTAGAATTATTTTGATGCGTCTATTCTGTTTTTTACTTAAAAATCCAACTTCAACCCTTAACTCGATAGTGCCCAGTGTGACAAACAACTAATTTAAAAAACCTACTGAACTAGTTTAAAGAAAAATACGTGAGAATTTGATTTTAATGTGTTGCTAACATACAATATTTTTTTTCTACAAATAACTCCGTCAAATTAAGTTTGATTGTACCTGTAGATTGATTAACTATTTGTTAATTAAAGACAATTCTTTACCATGATAGGTATAATAGCAACCTAGTTTTTACTCTAATTACGAGACTGTGACGTCCGTTTCCACCATACGTTTGTAGGCGGTGTCTTGTACAGTATTGAAGAAAAGTGTTTAAGGATTTTTTAAAGTTTTTTTTTCATAATTTTTAAAGTCAACAGAATATAATCTGCATTATAATGCTAAATTGACTTCACATTTTGTAACATGTTGATGAGATTTCTGAAATTGCTTCGTTTGATTCTTCTAGAAGGCATCTAAATCATCATAACTTAGTTTATTGCCTGGTTATATAGATTAATTTATTGTCATTATTTCATGCTTTACTACTTTGATCGTGGGTTTTCTAAAGAAAGAATTTATTATAAATATTGATTTTTTTGAATAAATAAATAGTGAGTTTTGTTGACGACTGTATCTTGTACCACGCCCTCGGAAAGCACTGCAACCGCGGTCAAGTAATCCAACAGCTGCCTTCGTTTGCGGACTTTGTCGTGTAAGTGATTTTTTTTTATCCCATTTTTACATACAGACAACATTTGGTAGTGTTCTAATCGATATGTTCTGAGATTGCCCAAAACTTTTTAAAGCGAAGCAACTTTTTGCCTTTATTTTTTCCAAAATTAACCGGTAAAGTGATGGTGATAGATCTTTGCAAAACAAAAGTTTGAGCCAATTTTAGAATTTAGGAATAAACAATCAAATATAGGCTTAGGGGAATACTTTAAAAGAACACAAAAAATAATATCAATTATTTTCTATACATAACGTTTGATAATTCAAAGCTTACCTTCGACCAACCGTGGATCGATTTCCGATTTTTCTTTCTTTATAATTTAGCTAACAATGATAGAGTAGTCACTGACGTGGGCGTCTATAATTTCTGCAATGATCGTAATTCTGTCGTGCGAACCTCACAACCTGCACAGGAACCAGCTTGCCTTTTTATCGATTTCAAACCCCCTTCTATTATTATCTCTAATCGCTTAATTATTTTCTTTCGTATGATTTTTATTACGTCAAATCTGCCTTTCTCGAATATTCTATCCCTTTTTTACTGTTATTTGTATGGAACATTTTTTTTCTTATTCTAACAAAAATAGTTTAAGATAAACTGTACTACGTTGTAATCGTTCTTTACTAAATTATATAAATTTTTAATTTACGATAGATAAGAAAAAAAAAATAGAATTTTGCAAAAGACGGCATTTGAAAAGTGTTAAGTCGCTTCAATCGTAGGTTTTTTCAAATATTTTACTTCAACAGCGAAAATTAGCTACTTAAAAGATTTTAATCTAGAACTTTCCCATTAGAGGCTGAATTTCGCAGTTACGATGCAGTTTCCAAGACATATGAAGATCGCGGCGGGGTCGTTAGGAACAGCTATATTTGGTGTACTCTTCGGTTGGGTCATATTTCCTACTGTTTTGAAGAGCCAATTAAAAAAGGTGAGTATTTAATGCCTTTAATTGTTTCCTTTGGTGAACATTGAAATCTTTGAAATTTCATATTTTTATATTAAAAAATGAAATGTTGAAAATAGCAATTTTTAATAAAGCACGTACGTCACGAACATATCAACGTAATTAAAAAACACACTTGGAATTTTAATATGTTTTTCCTTTAAACAGATATTTTGAACAAAAAAGTTCAAACAAAATTTTCAGTATAAATGATAAATTAAATTTGCTTTGTGTTGATAACTTATTTAATATTTTGATTACACTATTGTAATAAAAATAATTAATATAATAACAAAAATATGTTTAGAGAAAGATTTATGACATTATATTTATTACCCAAGATATTCTTGCAAATGAAACAAATGCTTTCCCTCAAATAATGATAATTGCGTCTGAAGGCAAATTAAAACGCAATACACAATTTCCCCTTAACATTCAAATACACGTTCCCGGGACGTTAATAATGGTTTCACAGTTTAATTGAGGAATAGCTGAGTAATTAAACTGTATTAAGTCAATAACAGTTACACGGTTCAATTAATTGAAACCGACTACGAGTTTCGCGGTATTTTTCGGTACTGCAAAATATTTCACGGAGACTTTATTTTGAACTCTCGAGTGTATTTGATACTACGTTAATTTTCACAATCGATAAAAACTCCATTAAAATTGGAGAAAATGGGGTTTATTTTTCCAACGTGTTCAAAGCCTTCAGGTGGCATAACGTATGGACTAGTTCTGAGGAAGTAGGAATTGCATATTAGTATAAGAATCAAATAAAAGCGAAGAATACCTAGGTGTAGGCCTAGGAAGAGATCAGAGTGGACGGACAAGGATAACGTAAAGTGATTATTTACAGAAGACTATAGACGAAAATTCAGTATAACCTTTATTAATAATATTTCAAAGTTTTTTTTTGTTTTATTTTATAAGGTGGCAAACGAGCAAGCGGCCACCTGAATCCGCTAAAATGGCGAAGCGACAGCTTCCCATGGACATCCGCAATAGCGGATGCGTTGCCTACCCTTAATCGATGGAGCAGGAGAAGCACATAAAGAGGATGTTTCCCCTTCCAATGCGTCTCCTCCACTAGCAAATCCACGCTTCCTACCCATCCTAAAGCATAAGGGTGGGAAGGAAAAGGGACTAAAGTCGAGCCTCCAGCACCACACTCATCAGACGAAACGCGAAATTGCTCCCACTTCAAGTCTGTCTTCTGTGTGGTCGTGGTATTACACCGGCCGAGCCGACCTATGCGTGTGAAGATGTTCAAGCGGGCTCTACCACCGTTATAGTTTTCAAGTGTTTTTTTTTTTTCTAGGAAATGGCATTGTCGCCGAAAACCGATGTTCGTAAGATGTGGCAAAAGATACCATTTCCTTTGGATTTCAAGGTATATCTATTTAACTATACAAATGCTGAGGAAGTTCAAAAAGGAGCTATACCAATAGTAAAGGAAGTTGGGCCGTATTATTTTGAGTAATTAATTTATCTGTTAATATAAACATTTATTTTATTTCATAGTTATGTTATATCGATTTCAGTTCTGCTTTGACTATTAATCCTACTTCTTATAAATGCGAAAGCTTAGATGGATGTTTGTTAGAGTTTGTAGCCTAAACGGCGGAATGGATCTCGATGAAATTTGGCACAGACGTAGAGGATAGTCTGGAAGAACACAGGCTAATTGCTTTTGTTTTTTTTTAACTCCACGCGGACTGAATCGCGGACAATAGTACTTTTTAAGAATACAGTATTTTTTTAAATAAAAAATATATATATTCTAATTAGACAATTTAAAGTGTTCTTTGTAAATAACTAGCTGTTGCTCACGACTTCGCCCGCGTGAAATTAAAAAATATAGCCTATGTTACTCACAGATAAATGACCTTTCTAATGGTGAAAGAATTTTTTAAATCGGCCCAGTAGTTTTTGAGTTATTTTAATACATACAAAAATACAAAAATACAAAGTTTTCCTCTTTATAATATTAGTATAGATAACTAGTTGTATAGAAGTTAATAAAAACGTTGATATTGTCCAGTCATTATTTATCCAAGACATTCATTATAGTACTGTCGATCATTTTTTAAATTACACTTCGTGAACAAACATGTGTTTTTTAACTTTTATATTCTTATTTCGTGTTTCAATTTTGATTTTTAAACTAGGTATCATTTACGATAACTTTTTTTGATGTTTTTAAAATTTTTGAAGTTTTCAGTTGAGGTAGTTTCTGTCCTTACCTATTTTATATGCTTTTGCCTTTTGAATGGTTGTCTTAAAAACTTTAAAATCACAATGTTATCAAAAAATACATAAGACATTATTATTTATTGCAATAGTAACACATTTTTTGATGTTCATGACTAAAAAATAATTTTATTAGTCCTCTTGGTCTGATTTTTTTTATATTTATATCACTATAACCAAGGCAATATGAAAATCGATAAATATTTCAACCATACATGACCGACGTAGAGGTTTCGATGCATTTATTATTTACGGCAATCGATAGAAAAATTGCCGTTACTTTTAAATGCCAAACTTGATTACTATGAACTGGACAAAACATCACAAGTACCATTTAAATATACTTCGTGTCCTAAATTTTCACTTTACAAGCAATCGCTATATCAAAAAAATGCCAATTGGAGAACGTGATTATAAAAAAAACCGCATTTATTGTTTTTAAAATAATTTATAATCTGCCACTGGACATCCGGTATGAGATTTTTACATCACGTAATCGCAAAAGTGAATTGATGCAGCGTAAAGTGTGTACCATAACTCTTTTAATCTATGTGTTGTCGTTATGTACACATTTTATTTTTTACCATATGTATGTGATAAATTCTACCTATCCACCGCTACTCATGTGTGGATAATACTACGTGTGGATGATCAAGGGTTCTCGCGAAAAATCAGCGCCGGGCACTTCAACTAGAAGCTTCCAGCATTTAAAGCTGAGCGAGGACCCAATCCAGTCAACGTTGCAACGCTAATTTTAAATGTTTCTTTTTTTTATTCTTTCATTTCATTAGTTACGTTTTTTTTCATTATTTTGTATTTAATTACTTTATTTTTTTTATTCATATTGTAGTGTTGATAAGGATTAAATGTTATTTAATTTTTTTATTTTATTTTATAAAGTACACCAACAAATAGATATAAGCATATTAACCTAAAAAGGTGTTGGAATTTTCCACTTAACCTATTGTTTTATTGAACAGAGAATGGAAGGAGAAAGTAGATGTCGAAGATCACGATGATAGTGACACAATAACGTACAAGAAACTGGATACTTTCTACTTCAAGAAGGAACTTTCCGGACCAGGTCTGACGGGAGAAGAGTTGATTGTTTTACCTCATCCGTTTATGATGGTTAGTTCTTACTATACTACCGTATAAAAAAATTGTTAAACACTTCAAAGGAGAAAAAAAGGCATCATACTAATATTATAAATGCGAAAGTTTACATGGATGGATGTTTGTTAAAGTTTGTAGCCTAAACGGCTGAGCGGATTTCGTTGAAATTTGATGCAGACGTAGATGATAGTCTGGAAGAACACGTAGAATACACACTTTTTTTAATTCCACGCGTACGGAGTCGCGGGCGAAAACTAGTATTAAAATAAAGGTTTAATAGGCAATTAATAGCAGTATATTTCAAAGAATTAAAATATCCTAACTTATCCGAAATTGCAATTTCTAATTTATCATTTTCTGTTTCAGGCAACGATAGGAGTGGTAATCCGAGATAAGCCAGCGATGCTCAACATGATCGGGAAAGCTTTTAATGGCATTTTCGAGAATCCACCCGACATTTTCGTTAGGGCGAAAGCTTTGGATATGTTGTTTAGAGGCCTCGTTATTAACTGCGCAAGAACGGAGTTTGCGCCTAAAGCTCTTTGTACTGCATTAAAGAAGGAAGCAGCTAACACTCTTATATTTGGACCAAATAATCAATACGTCTTTTCCTTATTCGGCATGGTAAGCTTTATGCTAATTTGAAGCTAGACTAGACTACTCTTAGTCTTCAAAATTTTGATAATTCAGAGAAAATACCCAAGCATCAGAATTAAACACTTCATCTAATTTAATTTTTCATAATTCATCAGTTGAAGTCTATGAAAGAAATGAACTGTTATATTATTACGAGTTAAAACAGATCAATGTGTTGGACAGGATACTCGATCTCCTCTTCTGAACTTGGATACTTTTTAGAAGTTTAATATGCACATATCAATCAAGCACTTTCAATTCACAATTGTATATTCTAGCGTAATGGTACCACTGATAGTCATGTTGTGACAGTCATGAGAGGGATGAATAACGTGATGGACGTTGGCAAAGTGATAGCGATCGACGGGAAATCCAAGATGGAACTCTTCAGAGATAAATGCAACGAGTTCGAGGGTACCGACGGGACTGTTTTCCCTCCATTTTTAACGCAGTCCGATCGTCTTGAATCGTTCTCTGGTGATTTATGCAGGTTTGGTTATTGTTCATATTTTGTTTCCAATATTCTTGTTATAGTAATTTACTCTACTTCAAACTAGAAGTCCCAATACCACGGATAACGCGTTAACGAAGCTTAGGATCTTTACCTCATCAGATTTAATATCTAAACAATTAAATGTATCGACGACGGTTTTATTGTATTTTTTGTCTAACAGATCGTTTAAACCGTGGTTCCAAAAACCATCTTCGTACAGTGGAATCAAAACCAATCGGTACATCGCCAACATTGGAGATTATGCGAATGATCCTGAACTCCAATGCTACTGTGATACTCCCGATACTTGCCCGGCTAAAGGACTTATGGATCTAATGAAGTGTATGGGAGCACCGATGTACGTCTCACTGCCACATTTCTTAGACTGTGATCCTAAGATTAGGGAAGCTGTGAAGGGACTGAACCCTGATGTGAATGAACACGAGATATCAGTTGATTTTGAACCGGTGCGTATGAGTGTTTTAATTATAGAAACTTCGTATGACATTATTTTAAAGTAAATTAGTCTATGTACGTATGGTAGTATATGGGCCTATTTCTAATATTATGGATTTTTCTATATCTTTATCGTATTTGATTTCAGATCACAGGCACACCCCTGGTTGCGAGACAACGGGTCCAGTTTAATATCAAGTTGGTTAAAACTGAAAAAATGGAACTGTGCAAGGATTTACCTGACATTATTGTGCCTTTGTTCTGGATCGAGGAGGTAATCATCATTGTTAAATATCACACGCAAAGAAGAAAAGAAAAATTTAATAGTATCTTTGACCAAAAAAATGTATAAGAATAAAAATAAAAACACTTAGTGATATTTAGTTGATTTTAATAAAGCAAACAAAACATCTATTGCCATACAGAAAAAAACACTCAAAGCAATCATCATCATCATCATCATCATCACCAGCTCACTATACGCCCCCACCGAGGGGCTCGGAGCCTACCCTAAAGTTAGGGTGACTAGGCCATAGTCAACCACGCTAGCCAAGTGCGGGTTGGTTGCCTTCACACATATCTTTGAATTTCTTCACCGATATGTGCAGGTTGCATCACGATGTATTTGTCACAGTAAGAACGTCGGGTAAATTATGTACATATGAAAATTCGAAAAATCACATTGGTACATGGCGGGATTCGAACCGAAGACCTGTAGATTACAAGTCAAGTGCTTCAAACACTGAGCCACCGACGCTCTCAAAGCAATAACTTACAATAAATATTCTAGTGTGACAAAAGGAAACCATTGTATACCAGAAACGAACTAGTTTCCACCTGAATCCTGAATAATAGTAACTCGGTAAGTGTAATTTCAGGGCCTAGCGCTGAATAAGACATTTACGAACATGCTGAAGCACCAGTTGTTTATACCAAAGCGAGTGGTGGGCGTGCTGCGATGGTTACTGGTGTCTTTTGGTCTACTCACTTCTATGGCCTGTCTACTTTTTCATTATAAAGGTAATATTGTCTAGTAAGAGCACCTTTTGACTAAATTATCGCACAGATGTTTAGTCGCGCTTTCCTATGGTCAGAGGTGCGCACACTACTCGATTTTTAGTTGTAAGTAAACAGTTGAATTGGCTGCGAAACAATCGCACAGCAGTTGTGCGATAGTTTAGTCAAAGTGTGCGCCTGCTCTAACAATGCAAACTATGCGACCTTCGACTTCCAATATACAAGAAGACTGATTATTACTTGCGGTGATATCTTTAGAAAAATGTTAATAATGTCGTTTAAATAATAAATTAACTAACTCTAGTCTTCGTAATTTTTACTCTTAATAATTCACTAACGAAGTTACAATTTACATTTTTGTATAAAACATTTTATAAAGCGAAGGTTTGAATAAAATTTAATTGAAAATTACAGTGAATTATATCGTAGCGTAAATAGTTGATTTGCTTTATCAATTTTATATTTTTTATACATAATTTATATCACGGTCAAATATTTTCAATTATTTTAAATTAATGAAAAAAGAAAATTTTTCCAGAATTTTATTTTCACCAGGAAATTACCAAACAATCTTATCGCGTCTATTCATCGTTTCTTTTTACTTCGTCAAAAACGTTGTATTAATAAACATTTCTTAAGATTTTTCTTTCCTTTTGATCGAGATTTTATCAACAATAAATATATGAATTCAATTTTTTGCTCTCACTTCTTACTAATACTAATATTATAAATGCGAAAGTTTAGATGGATGGATGGATGTTTGTTAGAGTTTGTAGCCTAAATGGCTAAACAGATCTCGATTAAATTTGGCATGAATGTAGAGGATAGTCTGGAAGAACATATAGGCTACATACTTTTGTTCCGCGTTGTTTTTTTTTTTAATTCCGCGCGGACGGAGTCGCGGGCGAAAGCTAGTATTTTACATATTTCGTTCAGTATATTAATGTAAAACGTAATTTACATAAAATTACAAAATTAATGCGAAACAACCCTTACATTTGAAGTTACAATGTATAATGTTAACTAAATATTAGGCTCCACTGATTACATGTATTCCAAGATTCCAAGCATATTAATTTAGAACAAATATTAAATCTTTATAGCCAATTATGACACTAATTGTTATCTAACAATCCGTAGTAACACATCTGTACTAAAATATTATAAGTGGAAAGATTTGTACTTTTGTATGCATTGAAAAACCTCAAAAACTCCTGGGCCGGTTTAAAGATATTTGGGCCGTTAGAAACTTAGGCTAATTTTTTATATTATTTTTTAATTTCACGCGGGCGAAGTTGCGAGGAATAGCTAGTAGTTAATATTTGCGAAATGATATGAAACAATCACAAAATATCACGAGGGTGGGGAACGAATGCCCGCAAGTTGGCGACCAATACCACAATCTACTTAACGCCTGTCTTCTGTGACAGTGACTGTGTGACTCTAGGCCAACTATAATAGTTGACCAATTAGCTGGCCTGAATAGAGTTCCATTGCTTTACCAGTATATTGTGTATACATTGTAGTTTTAAAAATATTCTTATAGTGCTATGCTTTTTGGCACTTCAGGGACAAGTATACACTTGTGTTGTACGTGCCAACTTAATCGGGTAAAATAAAATTTCTTTTGACAGACAACATCATGCACTTCGCGGTATCAAATCGTTCCGAATCCGCGGCAAAAATCAAACCTGAGGAAACAGAACAGAGAGATATTAGCGTCATTGGAGAAGCACAGGAACCTCCCAAAGTTGAAATATAATATACCGTTATAAGGCGTGATATACACTAGTTTCTGAGTTAGGCAGTGTCCTCTTGCCGAAGTGTGTGTCTAGCCTAATATTACTTCGTTTTTCTTAGAATCCACAATATTAGCTGTCAATATAGTTCAATAGATATTAGAAGCTTTATTCGCTTGAAAGCTTACTGAGAATATTGACACTTTTTTCTAATACTCACAAATTTTATAGTTTATAGCAAAAACAATTTTATACCACAATGTAATTAGATAAGTTTTAATAGACATACAAGATTATTTTCTGGCATTGGCTTCTAAATTATATATTATTCGATATTTTATGTAATTTATATTATTTTCTGTATGTAATTCTTTCACGTATTTAATAAAACATGAAAAATTAAACTGTGCGTTTTATTGAATTGTTTACTATCTTACTAATATAAATGCGAAGGTATGGATGGATGTTTGTTATTATACGTTTCTCGAAATCAGCTTTATGGATATCGGATGATTACGAACACAGGAGTTTTTTCGAAACTAGTGAAGCGATTCAAAACATAAAAGACTTTTTAACAGTGGTAGAGCCCGCTTTAACATCTTAGCACTGTAGGGTCGGCTCGCCCGGTGCAATACCACGACCACACAGAAGACAGGCGTGAAGTGGGAGCAATTCCGCGTTTCGCCTGATGAGTGTGGTGCCGGAGGCCCAATTTTAGTCCCTTTCCCGTTCTACCCTTTTCTTATAAGGAAAGGATTGGATGGGAAAGTGGATTTGACGGTGGAGGAGACGCATAGGAAGGGGAAATATCCTCTTTATGTGCGTCTCCTCCTCCGTCGATTTAGGGTAGGCAACGCATCTGCAATTGCGGATGTCTATGGGCAGCGGTTGCTTCGCCATTTTGGCGGATTTAGGTGGCCGCTTGTTCGTTTGCCACTTTATTTTATAAAAAAAAAAAAGTTTATGCTATTAACATAATTACTAAACGTTGTTTTTAATACCATACAAAAAATTCAATTATAATCAACGAGATTTCATTAAAAAAATCTTAGTTAAATTATAATTAAGTTACACTAATCAAAATGTTTATTTTATAGTTATGTGAGCGTGGTTTGAATATGTAATATGTCTAAGTTGCAACTAAAACTTTCCTCAGAGTTTTCATTATTAAATGTCTCAGATATGGAAGTTGGTAACAAGTTGTGACATTGCAAAGTAGTTTATAACTTAACGATACATTTACATACTAAAAGACATCTAATAAATCCTAAGGTTTGTTAATTTGTTTCATCTTTTATGAAGCGTGCAGTATAAACAATACTAGAATTTAAAACTAATAAAAGAAGGACGAGTTCTTATCCCTTTCGTTCTGCTTAAAAACAAGCGAGAAAACAGTATGTTTCCTATGTATGTTGACAATGGTCACGACAATCATATCATACTTAATATTATAAATACGAAAGTTTAGATAGATGGATGGATGGACAGAAGGATGTTTGTTAGAGTTTGTAGCCTAAACTACTGAACGGATTTCGATGAAATTTAGTATAGATGATTTGAGATAGTCTGGAAGAACACATAGGCTACTCACTTTTGTTTTTTTTTAATTCCACGCGGACGGAGTCGCGGGCGAAAGCTAGTTAGGATATAAAAGTAACGATGTTTTGTTTGTTGAATCTTTACAAATTAGTAGATTGTCTTGTAATTAATTTCAATTTCCCGCTATAATTGCCTTCCTTGTTCCTTACTTGTCAGTGACAGATTTCTCACCTTGACCTACTTAATTGTTTTGACTTTAGGTTATGTTAGTTACTAATTAAAATGTCAAAATATTCAATATTAAAAGGGAAAAAAAGTAATGTTCCAAGCAAAAGTTTTCGGCTAGTAGGGAAGTACTAAATTTTGTAACAAGGTCTATAAGTTTCCGTGAAAGGGTCGGAAGGGAAATCTTCTCTAATACGCCATATGTTGCAATTCCCAGAACCTGACTGTACTACTAATTTTTTATCATCTTACAATCTTACAAAATACTATAAATACGAAAGCTAAGATGAATGGATATTAGAGTTGTAGCTTAACCCCTAAATGCATCTTGTTGTCAAATGTATACATACCACGTTTTACGTTATTTTATTGAAGTCGTGTGGTATGTGTTTTCGAACGCACTTTGACGACCATAGATCATAAATATATTGAGTGTTTTTTCATAATAAATACATATTTTTTTATACCAGATTTTTTTCATTATTTTTTATATTATATGTACCAAAATACTTTCCAGGGCGCAATAAAATACCATGCATTTAAGGGTTCAACGGATCTATATAAGATTTGGCATAGATGTAGAGCGTAGTAGTAGTCACTATTGTTTCTTTTTAAATCCATGACGACGGATATACGAGCGAAAGCTATTTTCTCACATCTCAATATGTTTGTGCGACAATAATTTTAAAATAATAACAAGCCATTTACTAGTAATTACTGTTTTTTAAACATGTATTTTAGTTTAAAATTCCAAAGTACAGTCCCAGACTAATATTTTTGACATGCAATATTACAAACAGAGCTATAACATAACAAGCAATGAATATATTTGCAAATGTATAATTTTACATGTATTTTGATTTGAAACTATTAACTATATGTTAAGTTTGAATAAACCAATGTGAATGTTGATGTAAATGATCTTTAGACATCTGTAATTATTAATTATGCAATCACAATCGAACATTCTCGAAGTTTCTATTAGAACCTCTCCAAACTATGGAATTCTACAATATTAAAGTTATTTTTATGTAAAATGTTTCAATATTTAATAGATTGTTTTATAATTCATATTATTTGAGAACGTGCTCACTACTTTGTAAGATAACTTTTTTCGATTTGATCACAGCAAATGTGCATAATAGCTTTTTTGCATAAAAATTATGACAGGCGTTATGTTTACATATTTATGAATAGTCTTACTGAATTTAACTTAAGTGACTTATAAAAATTTGCTCATTAATAATATAGTTGTTATCAAAATAAAAATAAAACACAAATTTTATAAAACTTTTATTATACTTAAAAGTACAAAGATATTTACAAATTTTATACAAAATTTTAACTTAATTTTTATCAATATAACTTAAATTTAAAACCAAACTTATTATTGGTAACTTTCGGTAACTATTTTTACACAAATAATACTCTTTAAAGGCTTTCTCAAAGAAAAAAGTAGCTAATTTTAAAATAAAAGATAACTTAAAGAGAAATTATAATTTGATTAACCTTGGATAATGATAATATTTTTGACTATATTGTTAAACTAGAATTTTGGACGGAATTTAATTTAGAATATTAAAATAAGCTAAGATATATTTACACTTTTAGATAATTTTCAAACTGGATAGTAGTAGATAGCATTTAAATAATATTTAGCTATTTATGGTGGATGTGTAAAAGTTTTTTAGGTTATCATTGTTTGTTTATTGTAATTTTAAACTACTTTGAGCTCTTTAAATCTAAGCTTACATAAATCTTATAAATTCTTCTTCACTATCGTCTTACTATCAATAAGTTGCTTAGAACTTTTTAATAAATCACTTGAATTGTCAAGCAATTTGTCCATACGTCTACTTTGTAAGTAATCGACTAGCCAATTAAAACTGCGCCTTATAACAAACGCGATAAGTATTGAAATAGTAATTAAAAGAATGAAGAAAGCGAAAGCAACATCTAAAAGGTAATACTGGAAGAAGTTGAGGTCTTTGGCCGGCGACAATAAATGATACGCTCCTTTGTGTCTAATTACATATTCCGTCCAATAGATGGCTCTTTCTAATGGCGTCTCTTTCTGATCTCTAAGAAGTATTTGTCTCTTTTTCACTTCAATTTTATATTTAGGTTCGACAATAACTTCTTTGATAGCTCTGTACAGTTTATCAGAAGTGAGATATTGAAGGTCTAATATTTTAGCGTAGCCATCGACTTCGGCTTTCGCTGCGTTAGCCTCGTGGTCGCAGAAGACGGGAATGGATACGATGGGCACGCCGTGGTACACTGTCTCAAACATGCTGAGTAGACCACCATGGGTCACGAATGCCTTGATCCTTGGGTGACCTGGATAGAAAGATAAACTTAAATTGCATTTAGGAGTAGAGTCCGGCTCGCAGAAGACAGGCATGAAGTGGAAGCAATTCTGAGTTCTGCCTTTTCCCTTCCAATCCTCTTGTTAGGTCGGGGAAATATCATATTTCGTACTTACAGATGCTTATAGGCAGTGGTTTCGCTATCTGCGAATCTAGGTGACCGCTTGCTCGTTTGCCACTTTGTAATAAACTAGCTGTTGCTCGCGACTTTGTTTGCGAGAAATTAAAAAAAAATAGTAAAAACGTAGCCAGTGATATGGTGAACCTTTTGATGGTGCCATAATTTTTTAAATCGACCCAGTAGTTTTTGAGTTATTTCAATACATACAAAAATCCAAAAATAACAATCTTTCCTCTTTATAATATTAGTATAGAAGTGTAAATATTATCTAAAACTATGTTTTCTGCGTATATTTTGATACATGTCATATTACATCACAGTACTATCAGGTCAGTAGCGAAATCGGTTACTTGGCAGCTTGGCACCACTATGATATAACTTAACCGCTAAATATGTATAACGGGTTTTTAACACCATATGCGTATATTTTCATCATTAGATAACATTTGTGTCAACAAACTAATAACAGTACATTTCCACGGCAAAAAACTGTACAACAAAAGTTTTCATCGCTTTTCAACTATAAAGAGGTAATCAAATAAAATCTGTTTTAGCCATGAAAGCCGACAGTTGACAATTAAACAAGCTCTTATCAATATATCGCAAAATTCTTACTAATGGTAGTGATTTTCCGCTTAAAAGTCTTGGGCCGACCTCTGAAACGACATTTACACATGTAACAGCGTCTTAAAACTTCAAATTCAAACATTTGTCTGCCAGATTTTAACTGCGTTTACGACGCGAAGTGTTTAAGAGTAATTTAAATATTCGACCGTTAGTCGAAGATCCCAACAGATATATTAGTTGTATTACAAGATTATGTGGTCAATAAATCTATTTTAAATTCAATAGACTAGTGAGACGTGGAATTATTTTAAAATAGTTTAAATTAAATTCTTTAATATCAAAAGAGTTTATTGTCTACAATTAACTATAAATAGCTTTATAGCATAACATAAATAAACTAAATGGTTATTTCGGAGGATGAATGCAGTAGAAATTAATTGAAAAAATGTTAATAATCGGAAAGGTTATGAAAAACTGAATTAATCATTAACTCATCGACTCCATTAGAGTCATTAGAAACCATTTAACGACTATGAAAACATAGCCATAATATAAATCTGATAAACCATAAATAAAACGCAATTGCTTTGACCGCATTAAGACGCCACAAGCCGTACATGCTTGTTAAATAAACAGACTCAGGGTTTTCTAAAAATTATTACAATCCGAGGTCTAAGAGGTTATAATACTCTATGCTTACTAATGACACATTAAAGACAGTATCTTTATTTAAACGGAATATATTGTATCGACGCGATTTGTTTAATGCATAAGAGTACATTGAATATAACCTTACGACTTAAGATTTATTAAAAAACTAGCAGATGTTAGCAATTTTATCCTTTATCGAATAATCCTTTAAAAGTAGTAAATAAGAATAGAATTTTCAAACTGTTTCATCAGTACTTTTATACATATCTTGAGAATCCGACTTCTTTCAACGTTCATATGGTTGACTAAACTAATATAGTCTAGATATTAAACGTAGTCTAGACTAATATTACAAAGAGGAAAGTACATATAAAAATATATCTCAATAGATAACTAAAAAACTACTCGGCCGATTTAAAAAAAATCTTTCACCGTTAAAAAGCTAATCACTGAGTAATGTCTATATTTATTAATTGTCGCGGACGAAGGCGCGAGCAACAGCTATTTTTAATATGTATATTTATAAAAGAAAGTCGTGTTAGTTACACTATTTATAACTCAAGAACGGCTTCACCGATATGGCTGAAAATTGGTCAGGAGGTAGCTTAGAGCCAGGAGACGGACATTGGATACTAGTTATTCCGTTCGACAGCGATGGATGGATGGATGTTTCTAAGAGTTTGTAGCCTAAACGCGTAAACGGATTTCGATGAAATTTGGTATAGACGTGGAGGATAGTCTGGAACAACACATAGGTTACTAACCTTTGTTTTTTTTATTCCACGCGGACGGAGTCGCGGGCGAAAGCTAGTTTTATATACACTTAAGTTGGCCTCTTACGTAGTTATCTTGTCCTTTTTCTTATTTGTTTACCTATACTTACCGAGTAAATCTTGTTGGGGCAGCCATTTGTATAGCCTCACATTTGAAGGAATGTCAGTTAGGTTCTGTTCTGCGTCCTGCTTCCATAGTACTCTTTGAGGCAACCGGCCTAAAGCCTTGACGATCATATGATGAGCTGCGAGTGGCATTTTATTCGTCCTCACTGATGAACCCATGGAAACGTAAACAAAACCAGCTTCTCCAGCGCCTGCTATCCAATCTTCTATATCCTGTAAAAGATAAAGTTTTACCATCATATCATCACTATCTTCTTAGTTCTCTTAGATTTTTCTACGCTCCCATTGATTGATATAACCTCTCCCTTCTTTAAAATCTGGGTAAATAAAAACATTATTCTATTTAAAACTATGCCCTTTGATATGAATTTATGTATCCCAAAATATCCAGTGACGGATGTGATACACGCGAATTTATTATCAATCAGTGAGCCAAATATTTCTTTCCTTCCTTACCTCACCTTGACATCTAACGTACATTATACCTTATTTTCTTCAAGGAAAAAGGATCTCATGATTCTTATTAACATAAAATTATTATAACAACTTACAGAATTCAGTTTCTTCGGCTCTTTACAATGAATACAGGCGACTTCAGCTACATTTGGTAAGTAAGGTCTTGGATAGGATACAGAGAAATGTCCGTTCTGTAATACAAAGCTGACATTCTTTGCCATATCATACACATGAGGTATTTGTTGACCAAAGTGTCGACGCAATACTCCTTGTAAGATGGTCATACTGAATCCATGAGCAAATAGGGAACCGGTAAGCCAGGCTGAATTCAATGCTCTATCAACGAATCCCATATTATCTGTGAAAGCTCTACCAAAGAATGGTGTAACGGAGAAAGGAGCAGGACTTCCTGACATACTGGCAGGACCGGAGTAGAAGCCAACTGTGTTAATGTACATGAAGGGTACTTTAAGTCGATAGACCACGCCCAACGCGCATTCAGGATACGCGCCGTCGAGTATGATAAGATCATAGGTTCTTCCGGAACGAAGGAAGGATCTTGTCTCGAAGTCGTCTAGGAACGCCTCACAAGCCTGATAAACGTAAACATTTAAATTACATTTGAGAACTGTATGCTATTTTTGATGTTCTTTTGCTTTGTTTTGCACACGTAAGTTTTAGCAACCAAATAGGAACTATTTTGGATCAAGTTCACTGATCAAATTAAATGCTACCTTGCAAAATGAAGTTTTCGATTTCATCTTTGTGTTGACACATTTTTATGGAAGTCCATAATATTGTAATACTATGAATGTAACAAGTGTTCGAGACCTTTTACCTCATATCCATATCTGAGTATATCGTACAGTGGTAGTGGTTCCTCCCCTCTCATACGGGCTCCCACCAGATCGAAGGTCATGTATCCGCGGACGTAGGAGGCAAGCCCTTCCGGCGCTATCTCCTCTAGGCCCGGGATATGGAAGTCGGGAGGGAACGCACTCATTAAAGTTATGTTGTGGCCTCTAGAACAAAAAAATGTGATAATCAGGTAACAAGAAATATACAATAATTTAGCTAAAATTGAATTTTTCAATATTTGAACATAGTTCAATGGAATTGTCTTTTACATTGGTTGTTAATATATCCGTACCTTCTAATCATGCCTCTAGCGAGTTCCCAAAAGGGCATTTTATGTGATTTTGTGCCACCCATTGTGATCATAAGTATATCACTGCCGCACACCGACGCTGCCAACAGTATTGGCAGCCAAAACACCGGCCACCGCGACCTCTGCTGGCAAAACACACATTTATTAATTGCTGCAATCAAGAAAAAATGTTTTACACAGGGAATTAGATTAGCTTGTTTAGTTTCTTATTTTTGCTACCTTTGTGTCCATGATTAAAATAACATAAATCGTGAAATTATTTGTTTTATATAGATTTTGGTACTTAAGTGTGCAAAATTTCAAATCAATTCGATGCATATTGGCAATTCGATTTCCATTAGACCTTTAGGTATTAAGATATACAGATGATTACAATGTGTTAGACTGTACAATATTGAAATTCACCCAGACAATGCCGAAGCAAATAATTTGTATAAAAATAACTGTACGTTTCTTTTGTTTTGATCATATTATAAACACAATACGCTTCCCACGCTAAAGAAAGAAGTATTTTACTAATCTCTCGTACTTGCTGTATTGTCTAAGAAAACGTAGTTTTTTTTTCGCTATTCGCTATTCGCTTTTAGACGCATGGTTCTCTAAGTACACAATAACTATATTGTCTTTGTAGTCGTTATGCTTTTCCCATTTATTCCCTGTCTTGGAAGAGCCATAACTCATTCTACCTTTGGTTAATATCACGTCTTTATAACTTAAGATCTACCCTGACATCCCTAAACCTATCACGTCGCAAGCGTAACACTTATAACATAATATTATCTCTATTTTTCATAGGGAATAAAAGGGATGGTTATATCTTACTTACTTAATATTATAAATGTGAAAGTTTAGATGGATGTTTGTTAGAGTTTGTAGCCTAAACGGCTTGACGGATCTCGATGAAATTTGACATAGATGTAGAGGATAGTCTGGAAGAACACATAGGCTACTCACTTTTGTTTTTTTTTATTCCACGCGGACGGAGTCGCGGGTGAAAGCTAATGTTTTTATAAAAACATAGCTTAGAAAAACTTAGTATGTAGCCAATGTCTTGTTCCAAATTATGTTCTAACTAGCTTTCGCCCGCGACTCCGTCCGCGTGGAATTAAAAAAAACAAAATCAAGTAGCCTATGTGTTCTTCCAGACTATCCTCTAGGTTAATGCCAAATATCATCGAGATCCGTTAAGCCGTTTAGGCTACAAACTCTAACAAACATCCATCCATCCATCCATCCATCTAAACTTTCGCATTTATAATATTAGTTAGATTCCTTCTGGATATATCATCTAGCATCCATCCATCCATACAAATAAACTTTTGCATTTATAATATTAGTAAGATAAGAAATAAAATTAGATGATTTTGTCTGTTTTTCGTAGAGAATGAGCTGGTTGTATTTTTTTTTTATAAAATATAGCATAAAGTCTATTCATAGTGCTGATAATAATAACAGGTAACACAGTAACTCATTTTTACTTACGTAACCTATAGAACGCGCAATTGGAAATTTTAATTTGAAATCTATCGTAATATTATTGCGAAGTTTAACTTCACTTTGAAAGTAGGAATGTAAAGTTGTACTGCTTATTATTGCATTAAATATATTAAACATATTTATTTTAATCATACTAATCACACTATCACACTAATTCACACTAATATTATAAGATGGATGGATGGATGGAGATGGATGGATGGATGCATGGATGTTTGTTAGAGTTTGTAGCCTAAACGGTTAAACGGATTACGATGAAATTTGGTATACATGTAGAGGATAGTCTGGAAGAACACATAGGCTACTCACTTTTGTTTTTTTTAATTTCACGCGGACGGAGTCGCGGGCGAAAGCTAGTGTATAATATTAAAAGGATAGCGTTGTATTAATAATGTATATTCAGATAAAGAAATTTCACGACACAAAAATAAGTAGAAATATCTAACGCCTGATTTAATTAACATATTGCAAACATTGTAGAAATTTTTATTTGCATCGCAAAGGAATTCATAACCTCCATTCCTATGAAGTAACGAAATACGAAAATGGTGTCATTGAATGTCATTGGTCATATCAAGTATTTTAAAGGTCCTTCTTTACAAAGATATTTATGACTTGTACTTCCTTTAGTATCTAACTAAATCTAAACAAGTTTGCAATAGTTAGTTCTCGATAAACTGCATTTTGTCGGGCAACTGCACGGTCCGCTAGAGACGAGTGTGTCGTAACATTCGATCGTTCGATCTTTTCATCGAGTCATTTCGTAAAATTCCATGAACATTCGCAATCGAGAGTTATCGATGACGTTGGAAAGTTCAATGAATCTACATCATATGTAAAAAATATTTGTTTGTAGAAAATCTTAATCAAGTCAATTTTAAGATAAACCTTTTTTATCATACTAATTATAAATCCAAAAGTTTAAATGGATGGATGTTTGTTAGAGTTTGTAGTCTAAACGGCTGAACTGATTTGAATGAAATTTGGTATAGATGTAGAGGATAGACTGGAAGAACACATAGGTTACTCACTTTTGTTTTTTTTAATCTAACGCGGAGTCGCGGGCAAAAGCTAGTTTATCATAAACAAACCATCGCTTGACCACGATTCCACCTAAACTGAACTAAGTGAAGACGCGGACGAAGGATGGTACGCCTTGGCTCAGTAAGTCCCGATTCACCCTGCATATTAACCTATTCGCCTTTCAATATTATATAGAAAACTAGCTGTTCGCGTGCGGTTTCATCCCGTGAAATTATAAAACTTTATTTCATAGTCACATTTGTCAAATTCTCAATTGTAAAAGTCAAAATGACATGACGTGATGTCAAACCATGGCAATCTTTTTTCCTTGATGTTGGCAGCAACTTATGGTCTCTTTCCCACATTAGAGTTTTTATCCAAAATATTTACCCCTTAAGTTTAATGGCGTGAAAATATATAGCCTAAAGCGTGACGTAAGTGTAGGGCTTTTTATAAAAAAAATAATTATTCAAAAATATGCTGTAATTGCTGACATCTTAGGCAACAAAGAAGTGTGTGTTTACGCTTTATTATATTAGTATAGATTACTAACTATCATTCTTTAGAAAATAGAATGATACTCAATCGTCTGTCTACTCATGTAGTAAAAGCCTACACAATAATTTCTAAAAATAACTAATTCCTTACAGCAGTAAAACAAATTATACCTTACATTATTGTAGCGTAAAAATCTCAGCAAATATTTACCCAGGAGAATATTACATAGCGAAAATTTAACGAGTGACATCGAGTGTAATGTGATAGGACAGGAGGCTGTGCAAAGATAAGGTCCCTAACCAAAGGTCAGCACTGACCTTCACATTCTGACCCTTTTCACTACGATATTTACTTGTACTATTTATTTTATTCCAAACTTTGACTAATAAACGACCCATTAATACAGACAACGAGAAATATAATTAAGGTTACTTGCTATAAAATATGCTATGAATCTGAAAGAGAAAAGTGTGCTAGTAACAAATGAAGTCCATAGTCTCTGCTTTCACCACTGGATTGTAACCCAGAGTTGTCTATAACTGGATAATTGTAGATTTATACTAATAACACGAAAATATCAATAAGCTAACCTTTAACAGATGAGTTCAACTAACAAAGTAACTTTTATTTTATATTTCACACATAAGCTTTCAAAAGCTCGTGTTAAATGTAAATAGTAATTAGCAGATGTATGGTATTCTTCACAATTCGTAATAAAACCATAATTTGTTGTTCACATTATAATGTGGAATAAGGATATAATAAACTGTCGATATAATTCCAACTACGTTCAGAAGTCAAGTTGGCAGGATCCTTATTTATTACAAAACATAGAAATCATACTAATCATACTTACTAATATTATAAATGCGAAAGTTTGGATGGATGGATGGATGGATAGATGGATGGATGTTTGTTAGAGTTTGTAGCCTAAACGGCTGAACGGATCTGGATGAAATTTGGCATAGGTGTAGAGGAGAGTCTGGAAGAACACATAGGCTACTTGCTTTTGTTTTTTGTATTCCACACGGACGGAGTGGGGGGCGAAAGCTAGTCTTACTAATATAAATGCGAAAGTTTAGATGGATGGATGGAAGTTTGTTAGAGTTTGTAGCCTAAACGCCTGAACGGATCTTGATGAAATTTGGCATAGATGTAGTCTGGAAGAACACATATGCTATTTGCTTTTGTTTTTTTTAATAACACGCCGACGGAGTCGCGGGCGAAAACTAGTAATTTAATAAATCAATAGAGTGGAGGGATTGAGGAAAGGGACAAGAAAAAGGAAAAAAGCCCATTCCCAATTTATCCTCTTCCCTGTTCATTGAAGGTAGACGATGCTTGAAAATATGAACATTAGTCATTTTACGACACCAAGTGGCCGCTAACTCGTTTTCCCATTTCTAGTATAAAAGTTATATCAAAGTTGATTACAAACTTATTACAAGTCATTTACACGTTTAATAGACATAATATTGAATAGTCAATACAAGTGAAGCCTTAATGGCTTGGTAATAATCATTTAAATGTACGACCTCCAATTCTGTTTAAACACGTTAACTATTATAGTGGAGTTCGATGAACTCGCAAATACGTATAATTAAAATTCTTCTAACACGTTTTAATGGGTTCTGTTTACATATACAAATAGTCAAAATCTAAGGCAATTGAACATATAATTCAAGTCATCTTTTAATTCCATTTCTTAAAATCTGAACTAAATACCTCGCGGGAAACAGTTTCATAAAAACAAAGATCAGCATAACTCTATTACTTTTAAATAGAGATAAGTTTTGCCCCCGTCTTCCTCCCCACGGAATTTAAAAAAACTTAGTTGTTAAGTAGAGAATGTGTTGTTCCAGAATGTTCTACATCTGTGCAAAAGAACAATTCAAAACGTCAGCTTGAATTTTTTAATATCTACTAACAATCATGTCAAAATTCACCCTAAACTTTTTATGCAAGGATAACGTTGCTATTACGTCCCAGAGTCCACGTTTTAACAATGCTCTCATTAAACCAAAACCACGTGATCCGAGAAGTCGAGAAACAATTCACTTTTGGTTTCCATTGACCGTGACACGTGACAAGGAATTGTGAATTCCGACCGCACACGTGATCTGGTACGTGCCGATGGTGGTCCGTACCGAAAATGATTACCGATTATAGGAATAGGTACACACCTATTACAGATCCGGACTCGAGCCATTTATTATGTAAATTAATTGTTTACAAACATTAAACCGATCGTTACAGACCAATACGGTTGTATGACTGTGTGATCGCACAATGAAATCTGCAATACTTAAATGGCTGTAATATTAATTTCAATGTTAAAAGCATCCTTTAAATAGTCTATTGATGAATAAATAATAAGATAATGAGTGTTTAGAATAAATATAATTGCTCAGGAAAAAATAATGACGCACAACGTTAATGAATTGAAACAAGAAAATTAATTTCATACTTAGTTTTAATGAACTGTCATTGAAAACAATGTAATACAATTATGTTATGACTTAATATGAGTAAGTAACTAAGTTTTAGTAATATTAAATCCACCAGTCTTTTTAAGAAGATAAAAAGCCCTAAATTCAAGTTGTACGGTCGATTTTCAAGGGTTTAGACTGCTCAGATAGTCACCAAAGGCTTGTATAATCGTTTATTACTTTAATATTATGCTTATAGCAAAGCTACATTACTAACAAGAAACACAAACGTAGCACGAACTATTTTATTTATTTTTATTGCACACTTCATGTATTCGAGTAGGACGCAGGACTAAAATACAATTGCATAATATACAAGTCGAAAACTACCTTAGAATAGGAAGTATATGGGACATTTAAGAGTATTTATTTATTTACTGTGATAACTCGCGACTTTGTCTACGTGGAATTAAAAAAATATAGTAAAAATATAGCCTATGTTGCTCAGTGATATGTATTAGTTTTTTAACGGTGCAAAAATTTTTGAAATCGGCCCAGTAGTTTTTGAGTTATTTTAATGCGTACAAAAATATAAATCCTTTCCTCTTTATAATATTAGTATTAATGAAGAATATCCGTCCTGTTTGTATGAATCTCTTGTGAGATAAAACACAGCATGGGTTTAACGCCACATTAAATACTTTAAAGATGTTTTTGTTTTGTTTTTTTTTATACAATAAGGTGGCAAACGAGCTAGCGGCCCCCTAAATCCGCCGAAATGGCGAAGCGACCGCTGCCCATAGACACCCGCAATTGCAGATGCGTTGCCTACCCTTAATCGACGGAGGAGGAGACGCACATAATAAGGATATTTCCCCTTCCTATGCGTCTCCTCTACCATCAAATCCACTTTCCCATCCAATCCATTGCTTTTAAGAAAAGGGTGGAACGGAAAAGGGACTAAAATTGGGCCTCCGGCACCACACTCATCAGACAAAACGCGGAATTGCTCCCGCTTCACGTCTGTCTTCTGTGTGGTCGTGGTATTGCACCGGGCGAGCCGACCCATTCGTGCTAAGATGTTAAAGCGGGCTCTACCACTGTTTATTAAAGTGCCAGCTGCTCCTACCCGCTAAATTTAGCTAAGCAACCTATGTTTGTTATATTTTTCTTTTAACTATAAATAATTGACTAATTAGGTGGTAATTAAGCGCACGACATTGAATTTGGGTGAGTGAATGTTGAAATTCAATGATATTTTACCTTAGGAAACATACTCAGGACAACAGCTCAAGGGCAACCGACAAAATATTAAAAATAATATGTGGTTACATTCATTTCCTTAACCTTATTTACCTGACACGTGTCAGGTATATGTATACCTCATGAATAATAATTATGATTTAAAAATTAAGGAAATCTTTAAGCTCTACTTCGTAATTAAATAAAGTTTTGAATGTAGCAACCTAGATGGCGTATTTTTAAATTTAAAAAGTAAGTTATTATTTTAGTGTTATCTATACTAATATTATAAAGAGGAAAACTTTGTATTTTTGTATTTTTGTATGTATTTGATTCACGCAAAATCTACTGGGCCGATTTTAAAAATTCTTTCACCGTTAGAAAGGTAATTTATCCGTGAGTAACATAGGCTACATTTTTTAATTTCACGCGGGCGAAGTCGCGAGCAACAGCTAGTCATAGATATTTAGAATTTCTTATAAAAACGTGTCTTCCAAGCTTCATATTAATTTCACTTCAAAGTAAAAGTAAGTAGGGAATAGTAAACAATTATATCTTCGTCCATAAACCATAGACATCCATCAATGAAAGTTCACGTCACGATCCGTTGCACTACCCACAACTTCCCGTTGTTAAACGATTCCGTCTGTGCATCAATACGGAAATAATCGAATCTGGTATTGCCACAGTGGTATCATTTCTCTCACAATATCAGTGTGACCACCTATGACGTAATACGAGTTTTAGATCACGTAACCATAGTAACCGTTCGAGGAAGATAGCGTCAGATGCAGGAAGTGTTTGATCGCTTTTGATAAAATACTTTCGCAATTATGTTCGCGTGACCTAGCGAGATTTATGCGCTCCTGATAGATATTATCTTCAAACCACATATTTAAGATACATGCGGTAATTTTACATTTAAAAATGAACTAGAAATTCTTACTCTTACTAAGGTTATACGAGTATATGCGCTTTAGTTTTTTTTTATACCACGCGGACGGAGTCGCGGGCGAAAGCTAGTATTCTATATTTGTTTGCATAATAATGACAGTATTAGCAGCTTAATGTTGTAAAACAAACGGATATCATTGTGCTATCATGGCGTTGTTCAGATTGATAATTCCAGTATATCTGAACACTTGTACAAAAGTATTTGGTTATGCATTTTTTATGTCATTTAATCGTACAAAAATCTGCAAGTAAACTGGAACGAAAGGGAGAGTATATAACAAACTCGATCTAAACCAGTCGTACGAAGGCCGACTGGGAAGGTTACGTGGTACCCATATTTGCGCATATTGTTTACATTCAATACAACTATTTAAACTCGAAATAGCGTAAAAAACTTAATAAAAAACTCATTGAAAATACTCGTTGCCAACCGAAATGTTTTACATCTCTGTCGAATATTGAGATCCGTTAAGCCGTTTTGAGGATACGTAGTCTATACTAATATTATAAAGAGAAAAGATTTGTATTTTTGTATTTATTGAAATAACTCAAAAACTGCTGGGCCGATTTGAAAAATTCTGTCACCGTTAGAAAGGTAATTTATCCGTGAGTAACATAGACTATATTTTTAATTTCACGCGGGCGAAGTCACGAGCAACAGCTAGTAACAAATATTTGGCATTGAAATTACTAGCGCCCCGCCCCGTCTTCGAACGGGTCCAATGCTGATACGAAAATGCATTTATTTACATCACATTAGAAACCTCTAAAATTATCAATTATATTACACTTATACGCCTTCCTCTTGAATTACACTATCTATTTAAAAAATGCATCATCCATTGCGTAGTTTTAAAGTTCTAAGCATACAACGAGACAGACAGACAGACAGCGGGAAGCGACTTTGTTTAATACTATGTATAATAGTAATAGTGAACATCAAAATAAATTATTGAAATAAAATTTAACCTCACTACTATGTACAAAAAATTGTTTTAATTTTTTTTAATTCAAAATCTACAACGGTCGACCTTTCGATAACCAGCCTGTCATCGGTACATCACTATTATATCGATTATAATTACTCGATACAACTGACATTTATGAATAATCGAAGACCGCTATCGAAAAGTCAAAAATAACGCAATATTAAACACGTAATATTGTGTATTGATTCGAAAACGTTTAATGTTGACATTAATCTTACCTCATGAACTTGTTATAGTGTACTTTAAATGTAATTTATCACAATTATTAAGTTGTCTACTGTGAAGAGAGAGTGTCCATCAACTTTAACAGGATGACTTTTGTATGTCTCATTTCAATCGAAGCGTCCAGAAATTAAATAAACAAGTGAACGGTTTAAAAACACAGGGGTCGTCTATAAAAAAATAATGGAAATGAAAAATTATAAGAAACCTATCTAAACATTTTTAATAGTCTGTAATCACAGAAAAGAGAGAGCGTCGGTGGCTCAGTGGTTTAAGCACTTGACTTATAATCTACAGGTCTTGGGTTCGAATCCCGCCGCCATGTACCAATGTGATTTTTCGATTTTTCGAATTTTCATATGTACATAATTTACCCGACGTTCTTACGGTGAAGGAAAACATCGTGATGCAACCTGCACATATCGGCGAAGAAATTCAAAGATATGTGTGAAGTCAACCAACCCGCACTTGACCAGCGTGGTTGACTATGGCCTAGTCACCCTAATTTTAGGGTAGGCTCCGAGCCCCTCGGTGGGGACGTATAGTGAGCTGGTGATGATGAAAATCACAGAATTGTTACAGACATTTTCGTATCATCAATTCGAACACTGAAATCAAAGTAAATCCAAAGACAATAAACAACATTGTAGGCCAGTAATATGTCTAAATGTATTATAATTTCTTATTACTATTACATTCGACCAAGCGTTATTTATTTTTTCAGTTTTTTGAAAAATGGTTGATAAAGTTACTAGTAAGAAATGAAAATATATTTTATTGAAAATATAAAAAACTAGCTGTTGCTCGCAACTTCATACGCGCGGAATTAAAAAATATAGCCTATGTTACTCACACATACATTTTTAAAATCGGCCCAGTAGATACTTTTGGCGTGAATCATATACATACAAAAATACAAATATTTCCTCTTTATAATATTAGTATAAGTATATATTTAGATGGATGGATGTTTGTCAGAGTTTACAGTCTAAAATGCTGAACAATCCCAATGAAATTTGGCATGTAAAGCATAGTCTGGAGGAACACAAAGGTTACTTAATTATGTTTTTTTTTTTAATTTCACGCGGACGGAAGCCAGTGTAATAGGTGTGTAGGATTTTCAAGTTAACTATATAGTAACAGACAGGAAGGCAGAGACCGTAAACTTTTGACTTTATCTTTTTAGTTGATGTTTAACGAAGAGTACTTAGTAAATATCAATATAAGCATCTCTTGACGACAAAATGTGAGGGAAAAACGACACTGACAAATTGTCTTGACCTTTCACTAATGAGATTCAGTAAATTTATAACTTAACAACTTGCAAATAAAATCAGATATGTGACAGAATAAATTTAAAGTTGAATTGAGATACGTTTTGTTTTGAAATGAATAAATTCATATGAAACTTTCTTTATAAAGTTCTTATCTATACTAATATAATAAAGCGTAAACACACACTTCTTTGTTGCCTAAGATGTCAGCGATCACAGCATATTTTTGAATAATTCTTTTTTTAATCAAAAGTCCTACACTTACGTTACGCTGTAGCGCTTTTCATTTTTAATTAATCCCAATCATCCCTCCACCCTTAACCTACTCCAGTAAAGGCACCATCTGTTCGACTTCAATCTTCTGTCATCTCATGACAATCTCCATACCATCCATCTCTTTCTAGGTCTACCTCTACCAGTGTACCCTTCACTAATTTATTCCATTCAACATTTAACCTTCAAACTAAACACGCATATGCAAAATATCTGCCAATTTTCTTTGTTAGGGATCTACTAATTGCTCATAAATCAATATTGAACGCATAAATCTTATCATTTACATCCTGTTGTGGATTTTTTGCATATTTGACCGTATGACCTACTTTAGACGAAGCCCTTGGTCGTCTTAAGCAATAGACATTGTAATGTGTTAATTAAAAATAGTTAAGCTTTAACACAGTCATTTATTTATTTTTAACTCGTCAAAAATATGTCTATTGAAAACATTTATAAATGTCCAACACAATCGAACGTTTATTGACACGCTAAATTCATTAATATTTTGTACACGTGTGAAAATTCATTAATCCTTTGTATTGTTGCAATAAAATATTTTGACACATTCGCTTTAAAATACGGGGTTATTTTGTCAAGGACGTGTGATATAATATTTTGCAATAACTTGTTAGTAACGAATAATTAAAATTGGGAAATGCATATGCTTCAATGATTTGAGCATGCTGAAAGAATAAATAAGGAAAATACGTTGAAAATGTAACGGATGTTAAAATAACAATCAAATATAACACAAATACAATAAAACTGTTCAAAATGTTCTAAATCAAGTATGTGAGGAATGTGCATTAAATACTAAGGGCATCCAGTTTAATGGTTAAATAGCCAATAGTGTATATCTCTCTTACTAAATCTACACTAAAGAACTTTTTTATGTCAGTGCTCTATTACAGCAGTAAATTTATTACTGTCTTGATAATAATTCAAATAATTTCCCAATTTATGATTTTAAGTAACATTAAGAAAACTTTCCTTAAATATTACGAATGTATTATAATAAGTTACAACTTCAAGCCTCGCAACGTAAAAGAGGTATCTAGAGGTATCTTTCATCGCAATCTCGAGACGTGTTCCTTATCTCTTCAAGAGATTTGCGTTGGTAATCCTTTAGTTGTACGGTTTACGTAATGGCGATCCTTACCAGACAGTATGTGTTGTGTAACTTTATATACCAGTTTTTTCTTTTTCTACTCTACAACTCTAACACTAACCTCTATTCTACCGCTAGAAGTTCGTCTATCTCACTTGTTAATAGAAGCAAAAAATTAACTTCTGTCACGAAATGATTATTCACTAGCTTTTGTCCGCGAATCCGTCTGCGTAGAATTAAAAAAACAAATGTAAGTAGCCTATGTATTCTTACAGTCTACGTCTATACCAAATTTCAATCGAAATCCGTTCAGTGTTAGGCTATAAATTCTAACAAACATGCATCTAAACTTTCGCATCTATAAAAATATATTAGAAAGATTACAGTATAACTTGAAAATATCAAATCTAGTTCTTATTTAAACCCATGAAACAGGGCTGGCACAATAAATATCGTCACAGGCCCGCAATATGTTTGTTTGTTTCCAGCTATTGCCCGTTAAATGAGGCCCTATATCGCTATAAAAGTGATAGATGTTCACTGAATGAAAGGAGATAACGTGGTTATTTTTTTATTTATTTTGGATTCTAAGAATAGAGAATAATTACACCTAATGGGTAATAAGTGGTCGTAATTTAAATTTTCGTAATAGGCCTGCTGGCCTCACTCTGGGTTATTTTAAATGTTTCTTAAACTAAACACTAAACGACCACGTTGTGTTTACTACAGCTAGTTGTCAAAAGAACTTAGAGATATTATATGTTTTCTTTTAAAAGGATATTACTGTTATCATGCCATAAAAAATCTTTTCCCCACATGTCCCTGAATATCTTAAAATAGCTACCAGATCTATAAATTACCACTTATTTACGTAAATATATTTGTAAGGGACACACATTAGTTATTTAAGGTAATAAACATTCTGTAACGTCAAAGATCTCAGTAAATCTCTAGGTATACGGAACAATACGAGCGAGGTTGCCATAAATATTGAGAACGTACGAAAGTTCCCTTTGACCTAGTCAGGACGAAAGAGAAGTAAATTAGGCTGCCGGAAGAGTTCGCGCAAATTGTTTGGAATGGACTGTTCATTTCCTTATGTCTATTTTTCTTAACTTATTAGTTGACTAGCTGTTCCCTTGCGGATCCATCCGCATGGAATTACAAAAACTTTATTTTATTGTTTACATTTGTCAAATGCTCAATTGCAAATGTCAAAATACCAATTACCTTACTATGGCAATCTTGTTTCCTTAATGTTGGCAGCAACTTATGTTCTCTTTCCCACATTAGGGTTTTTATCCAAAATATTTACCCCCTAAGTTTAATGGCGTGAAAATATATAGCCTAAAGCGTGACGTCAGTGAAGGGCTTATTATTAAAAAAAGAATTATTCAAAAATATACTGTAATTGCTGACATCTTAGGCAACAAAGAAGTGCGTGTTTACGCTTTATTATATTAGTATAGATTATTACAAGTTTACCATTTTTCTTGATAAGTTTGTATACATATTTATATAAAAAGTCGTGAGTAATTAATCGCCGAGGCACGTCAAATTAATTTAATTTGCAATTTATGATTTACCTCAAACGTAGTATTAAATTGAAAATTAATATGATTTTGTCAATTTGATAGGATAATGAAAATGTTTTGTATAAACTTAATTGAATTGAATTATGTGTATCTTGTTTATGTGATTATTAAGAACAGCTGTTGCTCGCGACTTCGCCCGCATGAAATATAAAAAATATAGCCTATGTTACTCACGGATAAATTACCTTTCTAACGGCGAAAGAATTTTTAAAATCGGCCCAGTAGTTTTTTAGTTATTTCAATACATACAAAAATACAAATCTTTCCTGTTTATAATATTAGTATAAATGTAATACGATTGAATGTTTGAAGATGCGAGCAACAGCTAGTTTTAACATACATAAAATTGTGAATGTTTGTTTTAATTCACTTTTTACCGGTACTTCGTAATAGAGTCAGTTTTTAAGATAACCAAGTATAAAAATTAACGACATAGTATATGATCTTTCTAATGATTCTTTATTAAGTAGGCGCAATTTAAAAAGTGACCATATGACAAGAACCATTATGTGCAGTGAAAGTACATAATTACTCACATGGCTTCCACAATCTAAAGAGTAACATGTACGAGTAATGACTTATGATAAATGACGTAGCTATTTAGTATTTTCATAACATAGTTGTGAAATAGAAAACAAACTGCAATGAAACTAGAGTTCATTTTGAATAGGGTATGCTCATTAAAGACACACACATAAAAAACGTATCTACTTATACTCAGGCTCTAATTTCACAGTCAAAAGTCACTGAGGTGACTAAGTTCTCAACTTAATGCTGTGTCAGAACACTTGTAATCTCTGAGTGCAATTAAGACAGACTTATTTTGAAACTGATTATTTTCAAAAGTTATTTATCAAAGTTATGGTGCGTAACAACCGTAATGAACTGTCAACGCTTTTTACGCTGTATGAGTCGTTGACAGATGACTTGAGGTTTCGCGCGTAAAAAATAAAATTACTGAAAATTACTATTTTGATCTGTCTACTGTTCTAGATTAATTAGTTTTATCAAATAAATATAATTTAATATTTTAGTCAAGTTACTTATTTCATTTCTTAGTATAAAAATACAAATACTAGTCATCATCATCACCAGCTCACTATACGTCCCCACCGAGGGGCTCGGAGCCTACCCTGAGTTAGGGTGACTAGGCCATAGTCAACCACGCTGGCCCACTGCGGGTTGGTTGACTTTAATTTCCTCGCCGATATGTGCAGGTTGCATCACGATGTTTTCCTTCACCGTACGAATGTCGGGTAAATTATGTACATATGAAAAATCGAAAAAAAACTAACAAATACTAAGAAAACTAATTAATCGCTTAGTCAGTAATCATGACTAAAAATAATTTTAATAATTCCTTTTTCACAATCTTTTACTGTATTACTACACAATTGTCACATATCACCTTTTTTAATTTACCACATCTTGACGTCCGAAGACAAGGGAAACGGAACATCCTGACGTTTGTAATCCGGAGCCCATTTCCCGGGTCCCTTCGATTCCGCGCAATCATCAATTGATATTTTTCCTGAAGCCTATGCAAATAATGAACCAGCGACATACGCGTAACAATTTTTACGTTTCCTGTTGATTTTTTGCGCAAATATTTTTCTCGAAGGTAGTAAGGAAATGCGTTATACAAACGAAAATGTGTAACAGAAATTTCCTAATGCAATAATTATTTCAATTGGACATAATTGCGTTTTATAATATCTTTAAATATCTATATATAAAAGAAAGTCGTGTTAGTTACACTATTTATAACTCAAGAACGGCTTCACCGATATGGATGAAAATTGGTGAGGAGGTAGCTTAGAGCCAGGAGACGGACATAAGATACTATTTATTCCGTTCGACAGCCATGGATGGATGGATGTTTGTTAGAGTTTATAGCCTATACGGGTAAACGGATTTCGATGAAATTTGTTATAGACATGAAGGATAGTCTGGAAGAACACATAGACTACTCACTTTTGTTTTTTTTAACTCCACGCGGACGGAGTCGCGGGCGAAAGCTAGTTAACAAAAATATTCGGCCTTAATATTCGAACTTATGATCCCTATCTTAAAAATGCAACTTAACCAATAGTCTATTACACCTTACGTCACATGTTACATTACAAGTTAAAAGTTATCTCACGAATTAAGTTGCTTCCGCCACTTAAGTCATAAGTTACTTTATAACTTTTTACACTTAGCTTATAAGTTAATGACGTGCAAGTATCAACGAAATATAAACTTGCTTAATGATACTACGTGCAAATGTGACCCAATAAAAACTAACATATTGGCCTTATTTCATAAGATATGAGCCCGAATGTATTTCTTGCGACAGTGTAATTACTGCTTATATACCTTTAACTTCACATAGTTATTATGTGAGTCCGTATAGTAAATGGCTTACAACTGTCGTAAGTGATTATTTTGTGTTGTATTTTTTTAATTATATTGATAAATACTAAATTCTGTATTGTAAAGATTGTTTATTTGATGCGTCGCTAATAATCATATACTGTTAAAAAATTGTCTTGCATTTCTGTTTCAAACATAAGATTATGTACGTAGAACTATCACAGTGTAATATACGTAACGTATAGAAATTAACGCTTTGAGACCTTTTATTTGATTTATTTATTTTTAAAAAAAGCCCTTTACTAATGCCCTATCCTATATATTTTATATTTATCTCCAAATATTGTAGTTTCTTCAGATTACGACACCAAAAAGACAGATGTTTACAAAACCAGACATAATAATAACGAGATTATATTTCGATTCGTTAACTCACGTGCTCTCTGATACAAAAGCCACAAATTCTTCGCAGATAATCTATACTAATATAATAAAGAGTAAACACACACTTCTTTGTTGCCTAAGATGTCAGCAATTACAGCATATTTTTGAATAATCCCTTTTTTAATAAAAAAAACCCTTCACTTACGTCACGCTTTAGGCTATATATTTTCCACGCTATTAAACTTAGGGGGTAAGTATTTTGGATAAAAACCCTAATGTGGGAAAGAGACCATAAGTTGCTGCCAACATCAAGGAAGCAAGATTGCTATGATTTGTCATCATGTCATGTCATTTTGACATTTGCAATTGATAATTTGACAAATGTAGGTAAACAATGATATAAAGTTTTTATAATTTCACGCGGATGAAGCCGCAAGGGAACAGCTAGTTTATAGAATAAATGTAAATAGGAATATAATAAAGTCTATAAGAATTACCATTTTAACTGTACCTTGATAACCGAATTTGCCTCCTTGTATTTTCTCTAATCTTAGTCAATTGTTTTTTAGTATTTATACTAAAGGTAAAGAATTACTGGTTTAGTATTTCAAATGTTTAAGATAATTAACATTACAAAGGCTTAGTAGATAGCATTTCCGGGTATCTTAGGGGCTTTAATCGGATCTTGTAAATAGGGCGATCCTACTTAATTGGGCCCATTTAAATTAATTTACCTCGCATTAAATTAGTCGTAATTAACTTTTTGTTATTGTACTAAGGGAATTCAGGGTAAAGCAATTAAAAATATACTTTGAATAGCACTGCCGGTTACACTCACTTTCTAGGTTAAAAATTAAATATATCAATACTTATTGGAACTTAATAAAAGGTTTATTTGTTTATAACACTGAGTTTTGAGGCGACCAGACTTTTTGGTAATAGATTAATGATAGGTTTCCCAGCTACGCTTTACCATTCCTTAGCGTTCTTGGTTCGATAGCTTCATAAAATTCGTTTCCGAACTACCTAACTTGGGTTTTAGCCCTTTGAAACATAGTTAAACTTGACACTAATTAATTACTAGGTAATAATAAAATCAATGGAACCTTCAGAAACCCAGCATAAGTAGATAAAGTACTTAGCGTTCATGACTGCATTTTTACTGTTTTAGATGCTTTTTTTCTGACATTAAATATAATGATAATAACTGAGGTGAATTAGATGATTGTTTCTTAAATAAAATTAATCTACGACAAATACAGGCGTTTTAAGTCAAGACCAAGAAATTTATATGTGACTGTCGCTTCAAATTCTAAGTCTATACCAAAATTCGTGATCTGTTCAACCGTTTCCGAAATATCTAACAAACATCCAAATATGTAAAAAATCACATTCATAATATTAGTAAGAAGTAAGATCAGATTATCTTTTCATCACCGGCTCACTATACGTCCCCACTAAGGGTCTCGGAGCCTACCCTAAGTAAGGGGTGACTAGGCCATAGTCAAACCACGCTGGCCAAGTAACGGGTTGGTTGACTTCACACATATATTTGAATCTCTTCGTCGACATGGGCAGGTTGCATCACGATATTTTCCTTCACCGTAAGAACTTCGAGTAAATTGTGTACATATGAAATTCGAAAAAATCGAAAATCACATTGGTACATGGCGAGATTCGAACCCAAGACCTGTAGATTACAAGTCAAGTGCTCAAATCCCTGAGCCACCGACGCTACCTTCTTACAGATTATCTTATGTTTTTAAATTCTTACATTTACCGTAATAAACGTAACTTATTACAACTGTCTTACATTCCGTGCAATGTGATAATATTACTCTCCCCTACGTTATATAAGTCGAGCAACTAGAACGGAACCTAAGAATAAACTTAACCAACGTAATTCCACTTACATGATATTACACAAGTTTATATGTCACTAACCGAATTTCAAATTTGTCAGATTCTTATCTGCCCGGGCATACTTTGAACTGATGGAAACATAAAAATTGAAGTCATTTAACTATCTGATTTTTTTTTATATAAGAGAAGGGGGCAAACGAGCGGTGGGAACACAGAGGTGGTCAACGACGGCCATTTGCAACACCAGAGGAACTACAGATGTGTTGCGTCCTTTGAGAGAACATTAAATCTATGTACATTTGCTAAATATCTTGCCTAGAAACGTAACATATTTGTATAATAAACGTTACTCTAAGGAAATAATATGTTTTTAGAATTAAAGGCATTTATTTTGAGAATGCATGAACTATCTACATGTTAAAAGGTTTCATATAGTATAGTCAGATATTAAACTGACCAAGTTTAGATTCTGTCAGTGTCCATACTGTATAATTCCTACCTGAAGTGTCAATTCTTTATAAGTACAACCAAAAAGGACTTTATTTCCATTAAGATAAAGTTTACTTTGGAATATTGTGATTTAACATCCTGTTTACATGGTGTAAATATTTTGGCAATTAGCCAAAATATAAGGACTACGTTGTCATTTAAAAATGACAATGTTATTCCCTTTGATTATGTGATTACAGATTTTTTTAATACAAGTAAATAACATATAAATGTTATCTAATGATAAATCTAGTCAACTTTCACTGTGAATTACAATAACATAATATTTGCCTCGTATCTTGTAATATTTAAGACTAGCTGTTCCCGTGCGGCTTAATCCGCGGGTAATTATAAAAACTTTATTTTATTGTTTACCTACATTTGTCAAATTATCAATTGCAAATGTCAAAATGACATGACATGATGACAAACCATGGCAATCTTGCTTCCTTGATGTTGGCAGCAACTTATGGTCTCTTTCCCACATTAGGGTTTTTATCCAAAATATTTACCCCCTAAGTTTAATGGCGTGAAAATATATAGCCTATATCGTGACGAAAGTGTAGGGCTTTTTATTTAAAAAAGAATTATTCAAAAATATGCTGTAATTGCTGACATCTTAGGCAACAAAGAAGTGTGTGTATACGCTTTATTATATTAGTATAGATGTGCTATACGATCAAAAATCGACCATGACCGCCAAGAAAAGTGAGAGTAAAATCTAGGACGTTCACTTTCGCCAGTTGCTTAACTTTGCAGTTCAATTTTAATCAAAACAGAACTCTATTTTCTAATAACAAAGCTGATTTTATCTTCCCATTTTGTACGCGGATATCCTCTTCCAATCGATTGAAAATCAATCTAATCACTAATAACTAAGGTTGAATTTTAAACAATTATTTCTCGTATTGCATAACGCGATCCAATTTTCTTACAATCAATAATATGCATATATATCTTTCTTACAATGATATAACTCTACACGCCCGACATTAACTTTTACTGATGTCAAACATAATAGTCATCGATTCACACATATAACTAGAACTAAAACAGTACTGTATTAACTATCATTATGTCAATTTAAATTAATCTAAAATATTATCTACTAGCTTTCGCCCGCGACTCCGTCCGCGTGAAAATAAAAAGTAAGTAACCTATGTCTTCTTCCAGATTATCATCTATATGTATGCCAAGTTTCATCGAGATCTGTTCAGCCGTTTAGGCTACACACTCTAACAAAAATCCATCCATCTAAACTTCCGCATTTATAATATTAGTAAGATTAAGATAATAATGTGTATATCGGCGACAATACAACATACATTCCTATACGTACACTAGAAAAACGATACTCGATGTTTGTATAAAATGTTGAATAAATATGTCCTGTGACAATTATTTTGGATAACAAAATTTAAAAGAAAGTAAGTGAAAGCATACGATATCCTTTTAAATAATTAAGCCGGGGTCACGTAATGGAATCCCCATTGTATTATACAAAACGCATTCGTATTGTTCAAAGTTAAATCATCGTATTGCTTCATACTTTCTAATAAATATTAATATTATAAAGAGGAAAGATTTGTATTTTTGTATATATTGAAACTAGCTGTTCCCATGCGGCTTCATCCGCGTGAAATTATAATAACTTTAATTTGTTTACCTACATTTGTCAAATTATCAATTGCAAATGTCAAAATGACATGACATGATGATAAAGCGTGGCAATGTTGCTTCCTTGATGTTGTCAGCAACTTATGGTCTCTTTCCCACATTAGGGATTTTATCCAAAATATTTACATCTTAAGTTTAATGGCGTGAAACTTTACAGCTTAAGCGTGACGTAAGTGCAAGGCTTTTTATTAAAAAAATAATTTTTCAAAAACATGCTGTAATTGCTGACATGAAGCAACAAAGAAGTGTGTGTTTACGCTTTATTATATTAGTATAGATAAAAGAATTAAAAACTAGTTATTAAAATTAATTTAACCAACAAAAGAATCTGCAACTCTTGTTGCGCGCTTCACAAAAATGGCGGGAATCTTGACCCAAAGGTAAATGTCAAGGACGCAAATTTGTCTCATTTTCATTTCCGCGCGCGTTACTACGAACGTACAAGATGCAATTAAAGTTCCGGCCACAGACGGCCACGTAATTGCACTTGAATATAAAGTCGTACGAAATAGAAAATAATTTTCAAAAGTATTATATTAGTATCGTTAATGAAGTAATTAAAAATATCTTTCCTGGTATATGTTGTGAATAAATGTTATTTAGCTATCTATGTAATTAACACATTAACTTCGACTATATTAATCCTCCATTTTAGGGAACTTTTTTATCACAGCTGTCTTGTATTCGATATCAAGTTACCAATAGCTATTATTCTAGTTATCGTATATACTAAAAAGGCAACAGAAAAAGCAATTCAAAAGTATTTGGGGTCAAAAACGAAACGAAACTGAAGCGAAATCATTAAATTCCTAAATCCTTGTTTATTTGGAGCCCGTACTTCTGCGCTTATTAATTATGTTACGTATTTTTACAATGACGACCTTCAATGTTTTACAATTGACCTTCAATATTATTATCTTCCTTATTTCTCCGTCCATTGTTTTGGTTATCTTCAAAATGTATAAGGAATTAAGTATCTATTGTGATAGAACAATTGTTAGCAAGTAATAAAAGTAATATTAAGATAAAGCAGGAACGGATATTACTTGAGGCTTGACTCACTTGATATTGGCTAAGAACCTATTTCGTTAGTCTGTTAATAAAAACACTAGCAGTTTCCGTGAGGCTTCATCCGCATGAAATTGTAAAAACATTATTTTGTTGTTTACATTTGTCAAATTCTCAATGGCAAATGTCAAAATTGCCCGTTAGCATAATAACGTTGCTTCCTTAGTGCAGCTTGTACTTTATGGTCCCTTTCCCACAGGATTTTTTCCAATTTATTTACCCTTTAAGTTTAAGAGCGTGAAAAAGTATAGCCTAAAGCGTGACGTAATGGTGGGGTTTTTGTTAAAAAAGTAATTATTCAAAAATATTCTGTGATTGCCGATATCCTACGCCATGAAGTAGTGTGTGTTTACGCTTTATAATATTAAGTATAGAAGTATAGATTAGGTTTTTGATCATAAAAACTCTAAATGAACATATTACTTCATTTTTTCTTTTTCAAAACTTTGTCCCTCATTATGTAAATTTGTTTTACTTCCCTGTGTTCTACAAAAACGCATCAAAGTTATAATATTAATCCCGAATTAAAACAGAAACTCCCAAGGCAGGAATTTTGATTTCTGGCAGAATGTTTATGCGACCCCAATATGGCGGTCTTTTCATTTTGTCATTTTGCTTGCGCGGCAAAAAGGTGGCCTGTCAGATTTTTATTTTCTCAGCTTCCCGTCACTTCCGGGTTGGTTGTGAATTTCATAAAAATCTATTCCTTTCTTTTATGATTTGGTAGCAACACTTTTTCTACATTTTCTCTTTACTATGCTAACCTAATGGTTTGTATGTTTTAGCGAAGTAACAAATAAGATAATTGGAACATATCTTAGAGAAATCTACTTTAAGTTCTATAATTAATTCTTCTATAGCAACAATACTTTTTTGGATCGGAGGACAAACGACCAAAATATTTGGACATGACTACAACTACGTAGAATTGGCTGGAAACCAAACTTTTCTTCTATAATAGTTTATGTTATCAATATTGTCATTAAGATATATTACACTAGCTGTTGCTCGCCACTTCGCCCGCGTGTAATTTAAAAAATATAGCCTATGTTACTCACAGATAAATTACCTTTCCAACGGTGAAAGAATTTTTAATATCGGCCAAATAGTTTTTAAGTTATTTCAACACATAAAAATATACAAAAATAAAAATCTTTCCTCTTTATAATATTAGTATAGATATAGATTTCAAATATATTGTAGTGAGATAGTTTATTTCATCTCCTTCTCCTAAAAAATAATAAATAAAATTGCTTACCATTTTGACAGTTAAATTTTTAAGTACTAAAACACCATAGACAATTCACTAATCAAGAGCACAGACACAAAAGTCGATCACTTTATCCCACAGCACTGCGCTTCGAATGCACCGACAGCCACTTCCTTTGCCTCTCCGAATCTGTAAGATGAAAAAAAAAGCATTGACTTAGTGAAAGTGAGAGCGGTTCGGTCGCGCCTTGTTGAGATGATTTCGACAATGTTATTCGTTTTTTAGTATTGTTGGCAAATAATTAATGCTACGGTGTGATTGTAACTTTATGCACCGATTAGTTTTTGCGCAGTCCGAGTTACTTTGGGAGGCAAAAAGTTTGTCAGTGCCATAGATTTTTTTAATTTTTCTTAATTTGAAATAATTAGAATACATGTAAAAAAAACTATGTTCCTCTTTTATAACAGTAATTTGTTGGTGCGTTTCCTTCGAGCCTGAATTCTAAAGTCAAGTCAGTCTAAACCTTTATTAAGTGGATTATATTTATTACTAGCTGTTCCCTTGCGGCTTCATCCGCGTGAAATTATAAAAAAATTATTTCATTGTTTACCTACATTTGTCAAATTATCAATTGCAAATGTCAAAATGACATGACATGATGACAAACCATGGCAACCTTGCTTCCTTGATGTTGGCAGCAACTTATGGTCTCTTTCCCACATTAGGGTTTTTATCCAAAATATTTACCCCCTAAGTTTAATGGCGTGAAAATATATAGCCTAAAGCGTGACGTAGGTGTAGGGCTTTTTATTAAAAAAAGAATTATTCAAACATATGTTGTAATTGCTGACATCTTAGGCACCAAAGAAGTGTGTTTTTACGCTTTATTATATTAGTATAGATTAATTGAAAACCTCATATTATTCAATATTCATAACATTCGCAATATGTTTTTACACACATAACCATGAACGAACAACGACCCAATAAATGCGTTTTCGGTGGCTGAATACAATTTTACCTTCATTTAAAATTCGTATTAAATGGCTTGGGATAACACGTTGACCTCAGCCCCACAACTTTCGACTTTTAACTAAATTATGTAATGTTACGGGCGTGACAATAAATCACACCAATTACGCGTCTTTTATTAAAAAAAGGCTATCATTTAATGTACGAAAACATTACAAAATAAGCGGTTAACTTACTGATATTTTTGTTTAACAAATAATTAGTTTATATTACTCACAACTATACCCAGAGCGATTGTTCCTTAGGGTACGTTTTTCATATTAAAAGAACTGACTTGGTAGCAGTAGAAGAAATACTTAGTAGAACTTTGACGATCAAAATTGAAGTCAAACAAGTAAATAGCAATTCAGAGCATATTTAATTACCTTTCTTGCATAATAAGTTGTTTTTGTGAAATATTGCTAATTGTTTCCAAACAACAGTTGATAATTATCTACGTTGAATTATAAACTTTCTAAGCAAATTACAAATTGAGGGCAGTTTGACACAGATTTTCACTCGCGTGTCGGCCGCGGCCAGCTGCGCCCGTGATACCCAACACTTATTTACGTTCGACTTTTAATCACTAGCAAATGTAAGGGCATCGGTAGCTCAGTGGTTTAAGCACTTTACTTGTAATGTACATGGTCTTGGGTTCGAATCCCACCGCCGTGTACCAATGCGATTTTGCGAATTTTCATATGTACATAATTTACCCGACGTTCTTACGGTGAATGAAAACATCGTGATGCAACCTGCACATATCGGCGAAGAATTCAAAGATATGTGTAAAGTCAACCAACCCGCACTTGGCCAGCGTGGTTGACTATGGCCTAGTCACCCTAACTTTAGGGTAGGCTCCGAGCCCCTCGGTGGGGACATATAGTGAGCTGGTGATGAAATGTAATCAACTGCCGTCTATTTTACTCCACATTGAAATTCAATCACATTCCCGCGCGATTCCAATTCAATTTTCTCATTTAACTTTTTTTTCAACATTAAATGTGCAATATTCTAAGCGGCCAGTTTGATTTTGTAATGCGAACCAACCAAAGAGGTCGAACGTCGAACTTCACTAAACAAACAGAACAATACATGTTTGGCGACTGAATCGTTTTTATGTTATGTGATTATTAGAAAATGCTTGAGGTACGCATAAGACATACAATTCCTTGAATCAATAAAACGTACGTAAAATATTTATACAAATATTGACAATTCATACGTACGTGAGATAACGTTTTTCGAATGACTTGCTGTTTTGTCAAAAAATTACAATTTTTAGGTTATGCAATGGTAAGAATAGTTCCGGTTTAAATATTTATAATGAAATAGATTTCTACGCATCGAAACACATACAGGATAGTGTTACTTTTATGTAATTGTTAATTAAACGAGTTTTCATAACCTATTGTTAGTTAAAACAAAATCCATATATGTCCGATAGATCATGTAACCGAAACGGTTAAACAAAACTAAATCGACCTATCAAATTATAATTTGATTATTTTCGGAGAATTCACAAAAAGTTCCATAACAATGTACACGATTTTCTGTTAAACACCATGAGAGTAAAAATAGCGCATTTCACGGTGCACGATGTTGACGCAGTTCACTTTATCTAAATAACTTTCCCGCACTCCGCACAAGCTCTTCGAACCGTAACTTTAAATCCGTTTTATGGTTGCAGGGGATTCTTATATGACTGCAGGCAGCACTTTTCTCTACCACTCATATTGAGAGACAAAAAAATATTGATATAATAGAAACAAAAACCTTTTTATCGACGAAAGAATTGATATTATTTCATAAGGTTACTTCCCGTAATAAGGGGTAAACTCACACTACTTTGTTATGTAGAATATTAATAACCACAGCCATATTCTGAATAATTATTTTTTAATAAAAAAAAAACCTATACTTACAATAGGACAAAATCGGTCGCCGAGAAAAAGACAAAATCTACAAGACACTACCAGTAAATAATTTACAATGCCATGGTTCTTAAATTCTCAAAGGCAAATGCCTGAATTGTCATATGTGCATTTGGATGTTGACATTTGAAAGTTTTACGAAATGTTAACAAGAAAATCATACTAATACTAATATTATAAATGCGAAAGTTTAGATGGATGGTTGGATGTTTGTTAGAGTTTGTAGCCTAAACGGTTGAACGGATTTCGATAAAATTTGGTACAGATGTAGAGAATAATCTGGAAGAACACATATGCTATTCACTTATATTATATATTTTTTTATTCCAAGCTGACGGAGTCGCGGGCGAAAGCTAGTAAAGTATAATTTCATGCGGATGACAGATTTCTGTTTATCGCCAACAGAACAACGCATGACATAGGATTTGCATGATAAAATATTTCACGTCACTTTCATTTTGAACCGCGATGCGGTTATGCGTTGCGGTAAAATCGGGACGCGAATCACAGACCCGTGCTTCATAAATAAAAGGATATCCAAGTCCTCTCGTTTCATAAATCACATATGTTACTATTACACTGTATTGCGCTAGATTAATTGAAGTCAGGAAATTAAATGTCGAATAAATTCACTTACAGGGACATTTGCTTCGACTCTGTACAGAATGGATTAAATTACGCTTTCGTGATACTACAGTAAGATGTACAGGCTATGGATTTATTTACAGGACTTTATCCCTTGACTTTGCTGAGACTTTTTCTATATCTATACATATAACAAAATTGGAGTGTCTGTTTGTAATATCAAAGGAAAAATTCCATATTTCGGGAAGATGATGTATTTGCGTTGCTGATAACGAAAATCGCATTTAAAAAAATGTTTGTCTGTCTGTCTGCAAGCCGCGTTTGTTCCGGGTAATCTCCGAAACGGCTGGGCCGATTTCGACCGGACTTTCACTGGAGGGTGGCTGACATGGACGGGCATATTATAGGCTACTTTTTTAATTCCGCGCTGTCAAAATGGCGACCGGACCGCTATCTCTATAGACAACCATTTTTTTTAATTCTACGCTAATGAAGTTTGCGGGCGACAGCTCGTCTCAGATAAAGTTTATCTTGTCTCCGATTTATAATATACGAAGTATAAACAAATGATCCAGAATTAATCAGGCATCGCGCCCTCCTAACCCAGTTCCAAAGTTGTAATATATGGCGTGCCTAACTTCAGGAATTCCCGCCGATACGACGTCGGAGCAATTATTAGGGATCACATGGCGCGGCACGGCGCAGTAGCGGTATCTTAATGGAGCTTTAAAGCCAAAAAGCTCAATGCGGTTCGTAGATTAACCATAATCCTTCTTAATTTATTCTATTTTCATACGATAACGAGAGAAACAATTAACTTAATCACATATTTTATTAAAACAGATATGTGATAATTGGTTTATATGTTAAAAAAAACACAGAAACAATGACATCTCTTGGAATTCACTTAAAAACTCTAAAGGCGTTGCCATTTTTAATGTCTAATATTGCTATTCTTAACATCATTAAATAATATTAATAGAAACATGGAATCCTTACAGTAATAAATTACTTAACATTAATATTACACCGTTTTTATTTTTTTCCAAGTTAATTCTTAAGTGGTTTCTTCAAACTAGGCATAAAAAAATCTATTATATTGTACAAGATTCCAAAGCTATGTCAACATAATCTAATCTATAGCTACGCGTGAGAAGGTAAAGTGCTTTTAGTGTCACGTTAAACCACGACAGACAGAAAAATAATCAAAATTATTCTGGTAACTAGCTGTTCCCGTGCGGCTTCGACTAAAATATAAAAATTATAAAAAATAAATAACTAAATTATAAAAACTTTATTTCATTGTTTACATTTGTCAAATTATCAATTCCAAATGTCAAAATGACATGACATGATGACAAACCATGGCAATCTTGCTTCCTTGATGTTGGCAGCTTGTAGCGTATGGTCCCTTTCCCACATTAGGGTTTTTATCCAATTTATTTACCCCCTAAGTTTAATAGCGTGAAAATATATAGCCTAAAGCGTGACGTAAGTGTAGAGCTTTTTATTAAAAAAAGAATAATTCAAAAATACGCTGTAATTGCTGACATCTTAGGCAACAAAGAAGTGTGTGTACGCTTTATTATATTAGTATAGATTTCCCTACAATGTTCAACATCGTCTCATATTACGAGCGAACTAAAGAACTGTGGGTACAATAAACATTGTTAAAACAACGATCAGTCGGTGGTCCCGCGCTTCGGTCTCTATGACTAGGGTAATGGTGTGGTTTTAACAGTAGTAGATTGCGCAACTTTAGCTGTACTAATAGTCCGATCGAGTAAAATAACTACCACAGAAGACAGAAGGAACAGGGCAGTGGAAGTATTTTCACGTTTCGTGTCATGATTAATGATTATTAGCTTTCGCCCGCGACTTCGTCCGCGCATAATTAAAACAAAACAAAAGTAAGTTGTAACTACGTGTTCTACAAAACTCTACATCTATGCTAAATTTCATTGTAATACATTCAGTAGCTACAAACTCTAACAAACATCCATCCACCCATCAAATGGTAATAGATGGTAACATTCAATAAATGGTAATAGAATTTCTACCATCCGTTATTTTTTCATTAGTATTGTAAACGGAAGGGGAAACTGACTTCCTAATTATCGATAAGTTAAAGAACTACAATCTCACTCTTAAACGTTTTCAATAAGATTTATTACGTGGTAATACGTAACCGAGGGCGTAAGTCAGGGGTGGCGAACCACTGGCACGCGTACCATATATGCCACACGCATTGGGCAGTTCTGTAAAAACACTACGAAAAAAATATGAAGCATGTGCACCAAGAAAATGACCTAATGATCGCAGTCAAAATTATTCGACGACACGTCTAAGACCGCATTAAATTTTTTTTTAAAAAATTAGCACTTTAATGCATAAATGTTCGCTACCCCTGGCGTTAGTTGTGTCAGTGTGCCGAAGCGGAGTTACGACTTACGTCTGTTTACACATTATTAACAACCTTTCACACGATCTTTATGACGTCGTTCCAGAAATGTTAGTACTCAAACGTAATAAGCTCTAGTAATAAGTTGTAGAGTAAATGCGAGTTTAAAATTACGAAGGAAAACTTTTCTTAACATTTTCAAATGGATTTTCTTTCAAATTCTTATCATCATCATCACCATCACCAGCTCACTATACGTCCCCACCGAGGGGCTCGGAGCCCTAAAGTTAGGGTGCCTAGGCCATAGAGAAATTCTTATCAATGGAACTGTTATTATCAGTTGCTTAGCTTAAAAAAAAAAATTAGCTAACATATTTCGTTTAGATTCTTCAAGGTTTTCGATCATTATCTTTAGTTCGTTGTCTGCAAGTTTTCCCCTTTTGGTGTGAGGGTAATTTTTTTTTTTTATTTCAAAAACCGATAATTATCCACGCACGAGTTTACCAAAAATATCGTAAGTTACGATCCAAAGAATCGATTACAATGATGTAATAACGTTTTTTCGGTCCCCAATAAGATGCGATTTTCATAAGACGTGCATTTATATGCGAAAGAAATCGATTCATCGGAACTAAATGAACTCATCAAGAAATCTCTTCATTAACGGACCATTACCGCCATCTTTAATGAGGTTACCATTTTTTACCACTAGATGTCGGACTTATGTAAGACCAGGCTTTATCCTTATTTATTTCTCTGTAAAATTAAAGGACATTTAAATATTTTTATAGAGAAAAGCGAGTTTTCGGAACTTTTGTATATTTAACTACAAAGAAAAATAATCAAGATAAATGTTTTATTTCGCGAGTGAAGAATTTTTAGTCTTTTGCTTAAGACTTATACATCTAAGACCAGATTTTTCAAATTATCTTAAGGTGTTACACTGCGAGCATCCGTGCAGTCAGTACGTAGTTTTAGGAGAAAACCAACGAGATTGAGCCGCTTGTTGCGAACTTTAGAGCCAGAATACATATGCCAGTACGCATGCCAGGTATTGGGACAGCTAGTTGGATGTTAGTTGAGGGTGAGGTTAGCCCGGTCGTATTCCCGAAGCTAGATTACACTGACACGATTCGTTTCCTACGGCGTCGTTGACATTTTACTGGTACCTGTAAACACATTGTACTAGTAGCTAGCATGCCAAGAAACACTCTGTTTCATTAACTTGCGTATTTCCTACCGCGTAACGCCGGTAAGGAAATTAAACTAATTGATATTACGGTTAAAGGCGGTTCAACGAACAGTAAGTCGACCTCAGAAGTTCGCTGTTACAGGATGTTGCAATTAAGTGGAAACTAACTGCCGGCCATGAAACTATTGCTCTCGATATCGCATGTTTATGCAATTACTTGCTAATTAATATTGATATAACTGATACCAACCATACTAATATTATAAATGCTAAAGTTTAGATGGATGGATGGATGTTTGTTAGTGTTTGTAGCTTAAACGGCTGAACATAGTCTTGAAGAACACATAGGCTACTTGCTTTGGTTCTTTTAATTCCACGCGGATGAAGTCGCGGGCAAAAGCTAGTATTTAATAAATATAATATTTGGTTAAAAATACCTTAAAGAAAACAACAAAGGTTTTAATAATGTCGTAATACACTTCTAGAGAGTTCATGCTATAATCAAATCTGTAGACATATTAGTCATAAATTCTGCTTTTTACACCATAAACATTTCTAGAAATAATCGCGTTAAATATGTATTACGTGAAAAGGAACGTAATAATGTTACTTGCAATTTCTCCATTTCATTCTAGAAAACTAACATATAGAGAAATAAAATTTAATTGTTAATTTAAAATGATGCAATACTTCTAAGATACTTAAATTAGGAATGTAGGAGTATAAACCTGTACAAACATACACACCCGCGTACAAACAGATCTTTCACGTTACGTAATACTTAGGCGATAGCTTTATAAGATTCCTTTATTTTACTTGTATAGTTCATTTCTGAACATACATAGCCTCTCACTAATTCTCTTTGAAAAACAATGATTGCTTTTGTTCCTAAGGAAATAAATGATGCCAAGCAGAAACAAAATGTTACAATCTTTACAAATATAAAGAGGAAAGATTTGTATTTTTGTATGTATTGAAATAATTACAAAACTATTGGGCCAATTTTAAAAATTATATTACCATTAGAAAGAAAATTTATCTGTGAGTAACATAGGCTATTTTTTAATTTAACGCGGGCGAAGTTGCGAGAACCAGCTAGTGTTATAATAATAGATCAAGAATATTTTTAATGTGAAACATTTATAAAAACCAGATGACAGATGACTGGAAAAAATTTTTATACATCCCCCAATTAAAGTATTAAATAAACAGTTATTATGCAATTCATTAAAAGTCTAAGTTTTAATTACTTTACGCTATAAATTACATCCCTTCGGTAATCAAACAATAATTTCAGAACAAAGTTTAATTAAACGATTCGTCCACAGAAAATGTTAAACTTCAAGCTCAATAAAATGCATCCCCTGGGACACAGATGTGGGGAAGTGTTGATCCATATACTACACAAATGAACTATCCTTTTATACAGATCAGTGGTAGAAACCCACAGATAGATATAATTATTATACGCACTTATAAATTCAAGTTGTTTTGCTCCGATTAAAAAGATTTTGTTTTGATCATTTTAAAGGTGAAGGTAATTCTGTTGCAATACGATATGCATTTTAAATTGAAAATTTTCCATTATTTATTTAGAGTACGGACCGCTTAAGTAGTTCTTTTTTAAATTAATGACGCATAAGTTAGTAATTGGGAATGCTAGTCGAAAGCTTATCGCTTATCTACATTTGTTTAGATCCTAGTTATTATTAGGAGAAATAATTACTATAACTATAATAACTTACTAGATAGTAAAAAATAATTTTACTTACCTAATTTTTATCGAACTTGGCGCTGTAATTATTTCAACAGACCCACGAAAAGGAGGTTATTTTCCTTGCGTCTGTTTTTTTATTATTATATTAATATATATCGTTTTTAGTTTAGTTAAAATAAAGACAAACCTTTGATTTTATTCCTCTGTTTTTTTTATTGTTAATATTTTAATATTAATATTAAAAGGTCAATTGTGATTTATTTGACATCGCAAATCTTGCCAATATTTGACAATGCAATAAGGAAAACATCGAATAAAATAGTAATAAAATAATACCAAATTATTAAATGAGTTACTAATAACGAAGTATTAAGGCATCCAACTTTAGAACTGAAAGATCCTGGTTACTATTACGTATGTACTTACCTTTCCAAGCTGCTGTTTATACGAAGAATTGCACGTTTCACAGTATAAATGGAAATAAAAGACGTACGGTGCTAGTCGCTTAGTGGAAAAAGAGCTTTAAGCACATTTTCACCAACCGACATCTTATTAGATATGCGTCTCTTTGGTTAAGGGTCTTCCGAAGTCCCAAAATTATGAATTTAAACACCCAAGCTTTGGTGATCACGAAATTCTTACTAATGGTCCCCTAAAGGATGCTTAAGGGATCCCTAAATGTAAGGGATGGTTGATGAAATTGGACATTCAATAAAGTAAACCTTAAAGCTGCTTTTAGTGCTAGTAAAAATGCTGTAGAAAAATGGACTAAAAATAAAAAAAAAAAAACTATATACCATGCATATGTAAATGTGGCTCTAGAGATTATTCAATTTAATTAACGCAGCAAAATGCTAACAAAATTACCCGAAATGTTTTATTACTAAGACTTGCTTTCGTTTCGTATAATCGTCTAACTTTCTTTTGACATTTAAAATGCTCTCTTTGTGTAATTTCGACATTTAAAACTTTCAGCTGTAATGACAAAAAATCTATATCGAATTTTCGACGAAATACAATATTTTAATAGATTCCTAATGACGCAAAATAATTACTTAACCAAGTCATCACATGAAAAGTAATATATTTTGTAATTTCATTTAGAATAGAGATGTCTACAGAAAATTCTAGTTTTTAATTATTTTCATTAGGTACGATATTTATTGTTAGTTTTAACAAAAATATCTCATCGACTAATTAAACTATTAGATATCAAAATTAAAATAAAACTATAGAAATGGAGGTTAAGTACTTACTTTTATTATAAAATCCGTATTCATACACGACAGAACAAAACTCGAAAACTAAATCAAAAACGCATCGATACCAACGGCCTTAAACTTTTTAAATCAAGATGGCGTGCGCGTGCGTTTCGCGCGCTTATTCGCGACGTTTTGCGTCCCTACCACACGCCTTCACTCACCACTATCCATTCCACATGCCGGGGACACTTACCATTTCATATTTCAAACTCATACAATTATTTCAACGTGCTAATTAATTTCCCTGTCTTGATAGAGCCTGACCTCTATCCGTCTGGGTTATTTAATCGTGGGCGTTATCGTCGCTTCGCGACAAAGCCCCCTATAAAGATGAATTAAAAAAAAAACTTATACAATTATTTCAACTTGCTAATTAATTTCCCTGTCTGGATAGAACCTGACCTCTATCCGTCTGGGTTATTTAACCGTTAATCCGACTTGCATTATTCTCGCCAAAATTATATTGGAAAAATTAAATTATATATCGTATAGTTATTTGATTCAATTAACTCCATTTCATTGCAGCTTTACATTTTTTGACAGATAATGTTGCCATTTTTTTTAATCTTTCTTATTGTTTTTCTCCAGAGAAATTGTTTATTGCGTAATCTGTATGAAAGGTAAAAATAAAAGATAACTCATACAAATAATTTATTACATTGTAACATTTTATTTATATCAAATTAAATGTTTTAGTTAAACTATTGCCACAAAACCTTAAAAACAAACTTAAACCAACTCCATTCATAATTCGGTACCTACATGAAACTTATAAAAATATTAATAACTTTTACTTATGTTTTCAAAAACAAAATTAAACACAATTTGTTTATAATTGTTCATTAGCAGAGTGTTACAGTAAACAAAAATGTGGAAGCCCTTTTTCTGCAAAAGTCTTCTCATCTTGCCAACTCGCCCTTATCCCTTACGGAGGGTCGGCACAGTATGTGCTGCTCTTCCGTACATTTCTATCAGCCGTCATATCTGAATCCACTCCCTTCTTAAGCATGTCCCCTTTCACACAATCCATCCATACCTTCGTCGGTCTTCCTCTACCTTTGTAGCCATCCAAATTCAATTTTAACTTTCTGGTTTATGTCCCTATCGTAAAAGTCTTAACTGTTTATTATACTTTTTTTATTGAAACTATAACAATGATGAAACCTATTATGCCAGTACTAGTGATGATGAAATAAACGACAATATAGAAAAAGAAATACTTTAAGATCCCGTCAGAAACGCCAACATTTTATGTGTGTTCAACAGGGTCCTTCTGCAGACCGAGCACAGATGCTGATTATTGGAAGGTAGCTATGGATGAAGAATACCAATCTATATAACAAAATAGAATTGTGACAACTAGTAGGTTTTCATTGGCATGAAAAAAGAAAAACAGCATCAATAACTTCGTACTTTATGCACCGATGACAACGCTGAGAACAATGGCTGCTCCCAACAGGCAGTTGGAAAAATTAACCTGCCGCGAGAATTATGCAACCTAGAGATTCGCAATGAAATCTTATCGAGCATTAGGATCAATGGGAGTGTGGAGCCAAGTCGAAAATAATTTTATTGGACTACCCAATAAATTATGTCAGTATAGAAAATGCAGTCATCTAAAGACTCCAGGCTATCAAGAAAAGTCGGCTTACTACGGGATTTAATAAACACATCACTGGAAAATTGTACAAGAGTATTTTAATATAAAAAAGTATGTCAACAAAAACATGTCTAACGCACATAAGTTAAGAAACATCGGATTCGATGTTGGTGACCAATAGTTGGGAACAATCATGCTAGCAGGTTTACCAGAAGAATATAAACCAATGATTATGGGTCTTGAAATTTCCGTTATTAATATTACAGCAGATTTTGTGAAAACAAAAATTCTACAAGAGATCATAGTTTCTGATTCTACCGTTACCTACAAAACGTAGACATGATTCTTATTACAAGAAGCCAAAAGTAAAAGTCTCTTGTTGCTTTAATCGCAAGAAATATGGACACTTTGAAAGCCCGTGTAAAAAATATCATCACAATAATTTTTCAGTTTTTTCAGGTTATAGTACTAATGACAGTTGGTACATAGATTCTGGTGCCACAATGCACCAGGAACAGTCATCAGGTTATGCCGCCCCATATACCTAAAAACCTACACTCTTATTAAAAAAAACTAACAAATTACTTAAAACTTAATAATAGAATACCTTATAGAACCTCATTTAGCACCTTTTAATTACTGTAGGATTCCAAACAGAGTGACCATACTTTTTTCTTTGAAAAATAGTGGGAAAAATATGTAAAACCGCTGTTTAAGACTTCCACAACCTATCAAATAAACACATATTGATACTACGGCCGCATACTGAAACGACATTTTAATTTGTATCAACATCTTAATAGTTAATCCCACCCTTTAACTCCAATTCCATTAAATTTTGACATTTGTCAAATTTAAAATGGCTGTTACAAAGCGAATTATTTCAGATTCGTTTCAGTATTCGGCCAACTATCTTAACTCGATTTAACACGTTTTATGCCGAGAAAAAAATCGCAGTTTCCTGTCCGGGCCGTGTCGGTCAGTGATGGTTCACATATAGGCTTTCAATTTTTTTCATTTCATTCAAGACTTTCAAAAAAATTTAGGAACTTTGAAAGAAAAACAACAATTACCACAGAAAGAAATTAATAAAATAAAAAAAAAAAACAAAAGCATATAAGCAAAAAAAAAAATAGTAATTTTATACAGATTTCAATATAATAGGCCTAAACGGAAACTTCACTGACGGTCAGCACTGACCGCGTTGGCAGAGAACGTGTTAAAACTTACCGTATCCATAATTCTAATATTTCGTAGAACATTTTCCAACTCAACCCCCTCCCTCATACTTTAAGCCATTCCCCTTTAACAATGTCCCGTTTGTCAATGTTACCATTACACTTAAAATAAAAGTAAAGTAAACCAAAAAAGGCTCCTAATACCATAAAGTACAATTTATAGTCAAACAAACTTATTTGGCCCGATAAGTTAATTCTGATATAAATGTGGCGACGTTATAACATTATCTGTAGAGCCAAATAAACTCGTCTCACTAATGTTAATAAACTCTTTGACCTCTCGCACTCCTTTGACTAAACTATCGCACAATAGTTGTGCGATTGTTTCGCAGCCAATTCAACTATTTAATTGCACAATTAAAACTCGAGTAGCGTGCGCATCTCCATATAAGCTCATAGGAATCCAAGCGTGACTAAACAGTTGTGCGATAGTTTAGTGAAATGTGTGCGCGAGCTCTTTAGTAACTGTTTATATCAAGTAATATTTTGTGTTTGACTCATATCAATGACAGCGGTGTACTGATTTGAAATAACAGGTACTTCTGTATGAGATTCCGTATTTGTATCCATTTGGTCTCTTTTCTCCAGATATCTGGTGATGTAATGCTGGGATAAATGTTGACGTAATTCAGTTTGCAAACGGAAACTCTCATTGCATTGATTACATCTGTAAAGTTAATATAAATGATGTATTTGAATTTACTATTTACCCGATGTTCTTACGGTGAAGGAAAACATCGTGATGCAACCTGCACATATCGGAGAAGAAATTCAAAGATATGTGTGAAGTGCCAGCGTGGTTGACTATGGCCTAGTCACCCCTAACTTAGGGTAGGCTCCGAGCCCCTCGGTGGGGACGTATAGTGAGCTGGTGGTGATGGTGATGATATGAATTTAACACAGAAGTTATTACCGAGATTAACGTCAAATTCTAAAAGGCGTACAACGATCTTATGGCATTTTTAACATTAAAAGGGCTGCTAGTTGAGTTACCAGAAAACAAAAAATTGCCACCTTTCTTCTCCCGTCTTGAACACCGAATCATGCAAATTTTTTCAAAATCCAATCCCTCATTGGTCAAAATATGACGCTTTCAATGACATTGTTAGTTCACCAAAGTTTTCAACTGACATATGATTCTTGTATGTCTAGACATGGCTATATTTATCATGCAAGAAAGGGACAAAAACTACAAGCCAATAGCAATAAAGCAATTATGGTAATTGTCATTTTTAGCCAATTAAAACACATTCATTTGGATTTTGACATTTGCAATAGAAATTTTTTATGGAAAAATTAAAATAAAGTTTTTATAATATCGTGCGGATACCGGAACAGCTAGTTTATATCTATACTATCTATACTAATATAATAAAGAGTAAACACACACTTCTTTGTTGCCTAAGATGTCAGCAATTACAGCATGTTTTAGAATAATTATTTTTTTTAATAAAAAGTCCTACACTTACGTCACGCTTTAGGCTACATATTTTCACGCCATTAAACATAGGAGGTAAGTATATTGGATAAAAACCCTAATGTGGGAAAGAGACCATAATTTGCTGCCAACATCAAGGAAGCAAGGTTGTCATAGTAAGGTAACAATAAAATAAAGTTTTTATAATTACACGCCGATGAAGCCGCACGGGAACAGCTAGTCTGTACTAATAAAGAAGAAAGATTTGTATTTCAATAAAAACTCAAAAACTATTGGTCCAATTTTAAAAATTCTTACATCATTAAAAAGCTATGTGGTCAGTGAGTAATATAGGATGTATTTTACTATTTAAGTATACGCGGACAAAGCCATGAGCAACAGCTATTTGTAAATAATTGTGCAGTGTGTTAAGAAACAGATGGATTTAGCCGTCTCTTTGACTTATTTGCTGGTAATAATCATCATCATCATCATCATCATCACCAGCTCACTATACGACCCCAATGAGGGGCTCGGAGCCTACCCTACAGTTAGGGTGACTAGGCCATAGTCAACCAAGCTGGCCAAGTGCAGGTTGGTTGACTTCACATATATCTTTGAATTTCTTCGCCGATATGTGCAGGTTGCATCACGATGTTTTCCTTCACCGTAAGAACGTCGGGTAAATTATGTACATATGAAAATTCTAAAAATCGAAAATCACATTGGTACATGGCGGGATTCGAACCCAAGACCTGTAGATTACAAGTCAAGTGCTTAAACCACTGAGCCACCGACACTCTCAGTGGTAATAATGCTTTATTTGAATAAAACTACTTACTTATATAATTTATCACCCAAATGCGCTCGTCTGTGCTTCACCAAGTCATTGCTCTGTGTAAATGCTCTGCTACAAAACTCACAGCGGTAAGGTTTTTCTCCCGTATGTATACGGTAGTGTCGTTTTAAATGATCTTTACTTGTAAACCTAAAATAAATAATTACATTTATAAAAATCATTAAATAATAATCAATGTGTATAGTATTTATTATTTTTTTTAATATAATACATAATGTGGCAAATGATCATAAGGCCAACTGAATTCGCCGAAATATGAAACGAATGCCCATAGGCATCCGCATTTGCCGATGCGTTGCCAACCTTTAAGCAATATACATGTTCAGTATTAATTTATTTTAAACTATATTTCGCCCGCTACTTTGTCCGCCCGTAATTTTTATACATATGTGCCAAATTTAATCCCTTCAGCAGTTTAGGATACAAACTCTAACAAACACCCATCCATCCATCTAAACATTCGCTTTTAAAATATTAGTAAGGAGATAATAAGATTGAAACATGCAAATAATCACAATTCTACCTAATCTTTTTTCCCTATTCACTTTCTCTTTTTATTAAAAAACTGGCAACACTTAACTATACTTACTTCATTGGACAGACATCACATTTATGGGGTTTCAAACCTAGATGGCGCTGTTTGTGTTTAACAAGAGAACTTTGTTTAGTGAACTTCCCATTGCATTGATCACATGCAAATGATCTTTCACCAGTATGAGTTTTAGAATGAGACATCATTTCACCTGGAAAATAGAAGAAAAACCATAACTTAAGGCCAACATTTTAGTTCTCTTTGATTTTACACTGTTTTTTATAAGGGAAGGGAAGTTGATTTAACACAGGAGTCACAGGACTTACAGGGAAAGGTAATACCTTTTACTGTATGTTCCACCCTTTGTCCATTTAAGGTAGGTAATGTTTTGACTTGTTTGTGATTTATATGGGTTGTGTTTGCTTGCTTGTTCGCTCATTTGTCACTACCATGTATGTGACAGATTGGATGCTTTGATAAATGAATGTTACTATACTTCTCCAAACTAAATAGATCTATCTAGAATAGAATGAAATTCGACACAGATGTAGAAAAGTTGGAAAGAATACATTACACTATTTTTTTTTTAATTCCACTCAGATGAAGTCATGGGCATAAGCTAGTAAACTATAAAAGAAAAGATAAGAAGTGCTTTAAAACAAAATAAATAGTGAATATACACTAAGCAAGCATGTACCATATTTTAGCCACAGATTTCATTCAACTCACCATCTGAGAGATCACAACTGAGAGGGTCGGAGCCTACCCTAAGTTTTACAAAAGAAAATATTAAAAAGTGGTATTTACCTTTACTTATAAAGAGCTTAGGACAGAAGTGACAAGCAAATGTTTTATGCCCAATATGTCTCTTCATGTGTTGATTGAGATTAGTACTAGAGTTAAACTTTTTCCCACAAGTTGGACACAAAAATACTTTATCTGTACTATGTATTTTTATATGGTTTGTTAATGTTGATAATTGTGAAAAAGATTTATGACACAGCGGACATGCATGTGGTTTGATACCATTATGTTTGTTCATATGTTCATTTAAACAACTCTCTGTTACAAATGTTTTCGGACAGATCGTACATTTAAATGGACGATTATCACTATGACATTGTTCATGTCTTTTCAAATGGCTTATTTTATTGAACATTTTGGCACATACATTACAAGATAGTATTCTACCTTTTTTTACATGTTTTCTCATATGAGCGGATAAAGAATGCATTGATTTATAAATAGATGAGCAAATGTCACATTTAAAAATTTCATTGGTTTCTCTTTGGATTTCATTTTGGTCTATTCTATTATTATTTTCTTGGCTGTGTGTAACTAAATGGTTGATCAATTTAATTTGGTGCTTAAAACTCTGTGAACATATATCACATACATATAAATTATCTAACGAATAATGTTTTTCTTTATGCTGATTTAGTTTGGATATTTTTTTAAACTTCTTTTCACAAATATCACATTTGAATTTAATCTTAACATTAGTTTGTTGTGCATCTTCGGTTTTTATGTATTTCAGATCATTGTATATTGTAGAATTCTTATTTTCATCAAGATTGGGTGCATTTTCTATTTTTATTTCTGTTATTTGATCAGTAAGTGCATCAATATCATCTGATTCAATCTTAATATCTGTCAGTATATCTTTTGGTGATATTGAGTTGTCATTGGTATCAAAGGTAATTTGACTTCTTAGATGTGAATCAATTCTCCTTGCAACTAAGCAGAAATTGTAAAAACTGACAAGGTTATTGTAACAACTATTGCATACAGTTTTTGGAAGACAGTCCTCAGCATTTGCCTGAAGAATAAGAGTTATCACTTAATTGGAGTGCCAATACCACGGAAAAAAATATCAAAAACAAATGAATTATAGTTTAAAAAAAAACTCACCGCTATACCTGTACAGGTCAATATCATATGAGCGATATTAATGGAATCTTTTTTATAATCAAAAATATTATACTGTTGCGTAGATGAGCCGTTTAAGCAAGTTCTACAACTATTGACAAAACTTTTGCAACTTGATTCTGAAGCCATTATAAAAGAATCGGAACGTATATTTACACTTGCAATGATGTCATTTTCATAATTCAACTTGATCAAGATGTAAATTAAAACAATTACACCTTTGCTAAGAACAATTCATTAATTTTCGACAAACGAAAAAAAAGTCGGCCGATCGCTTGTTGATATTATGACACATGACATTGGCAGTTCATGTATTAACAGATTACATACAAGAAAACGTTATCACAAAAAGGATTACTTTTAACAAAGAAATAGTTTTCAACTTTATATTAATAATCTTGCTGTAAATATTTTATGTAAGTTTATTATCACTGCATTTTTGTGCAAGAATGACGGTCACGGTGTTGCCGTATTCGCTTTGCTAATAAATTGCGATTTTTATTTACCATCAACCATCACCATTTACCATCAATCAAATATCAAAATTAAATCAATTCCACTTCTCCAGGAAAAAGTGAACTTGTGTGCTAAGTTTTAGTTATAGGAAGTTTTCTTTATAGTATTTTATAAAATTGAAGGTAAGGAATAATACTTTATTTTTCATATTGTTTCCTTGCAAATCGGCCAACTTATGTCACAATGTTTCTTTTTAATTCGTCTCTGTTTTAAAATAAGAACAGCGTAGTTTTATTTTTTGTTATTTTTTTAAGTTATGTAACAACTGGGTAATTATAATTATTCATAATTAATTAATTTAATTTCTATGATTAAAATAGTGTTTCGTAACATTATTCTTACAAACCTATTCATTTAAAATATGTACTGCGTGTATTTTTGTGTTTTAAAAATAATTGGCGATTGATTTTTATTAAAAATAGTTTTCTGATTCGAGTTTTTATTTCATTTTGTTATAATATTTCTGATTATGAACTATTATAGTTTTTAATAATGTAACAAAAAAAAAAACAAAATTAAGAATTACGAATACACAAACTACTATAATTCAAATAAAGCAATCAGTTACACCTACTACTAAATAATTGATTTTCACTTTATTCATGTACTATAAAAAGTTTTTTAGCTTTTTTCACTTTTAAATTTACAATGTAAGTTAAATGTAAATTAAATTATCTACAGTTAGTAACCATTAGTATTTTTGTCATCACAAAAATTCACACATTAGTTCTAATGATTCATTTATTGTACTAATTTGTACCAACCATGTATGAGTGTGCATAATTAAATAGACTGAGAGTAGATCAAGGCGCTCATGTTTGCTCATTTGATAAAATACTAAGTATAGTAATAAATCATATATTTCATTTATTATTTAACAATGTCAAGGTCAAAAGGTCAAAGTCCAGTTACTATTATCCCGAACTATATTTAAAATATTGTAATATTGTGAAACTATGATAATATTTATAAAATACTAAAAAATATTAATAACAATTAGGGAGTGGCATAACATTTATGACGGAATGAACTTTATATGATTTGATATCTTTTATAGTCATATCTTAGATATAAAACATCCTGGTAAATATCATACTTTTTAATGATAACCTTTAACAAAAAAAGTTTATTGAACATGCCAATAAATACATAATCTTGCAGTTATCATACTAATATTATAAATGTGAAAGCTTATATGGATAGATGGATGTTTGTTAGTGTTTGTAGCCTAAACGACTGATCTGATTTCAATTAAATTTGGTATAGATGTAGAGGATAGTCTGGAAAAACACATAGGCAACTCACTTTTGTTTTTTTTTAATTCCACGCAGACGGAATCGCGGGTGAAAGCTAGTAAAAAAACGAAAAATAAAAAATGCTTCATGTAATCTATATTTTAAACAGGTTTTGCAGTTGTTTTTAGTATCAGAAATTTGTAATTTAGTATGCAATATGAGGCTCAAATATAAACCGTACCACATTATGGTCTTTAAGAAAACGAATCACTGATAGTACCAATGGTAACCTGCAATTGCCATTGAACTCTCTGATAAGCTTAGAGGTCGCTATGACCCGTTTACACGTCTATTAGATACATAAATAGTATCGCTTTAACCGTCGCGCTGTGTGGACGTGTTTGTTGCTCTGTTAATATTTAAAGGTAATTTTTATTAATCTATAACCGAAGTATTTTAAACTACATTTATCAGTGATTTTCATTGTAGTCAGAAGAGTTTTCTTATTAGATTTTCTCTATTAGAATTTGTATACTTAGGTATAATTTCGACAATATATTTGTGTTTTATTCCTTTTCGATCAAATTAAATAAGTTCTCGTAAATTTTGATACTTAAATCTCTCGTGACCTGCGTAGAAAGGGCTCATTTCTTAATAGGGGATGTACAATGTATGTAGGGTAACTACAGTATTATTGCCCTCTAAATCGTTAATGAAAACCCTTAGTGTAGATTCATATGAAATATTACTTAAGTGATCATTAACCGAGTCTAAGTGCGGCAATCATTATTCGTGTTGTCATTAAACGGTTAACTATTACGCAGTCACGAAAAGCAATAAGCGAGGAACGCGTTTTGATAATTTAACATGCTTTATGCTTGTCTAAAGATAGTCAATAATAGCGTCATTTGTGTCTAGACAATTTATAATTCAGTCACAATAAGTTTTTAACCGCAATGAATTGATTTGATACTCGTAGCGTAAGTGGTAGGAATAGAAGCTCGGATCAAATATCGATGGCTCCTACGTAGACTATCGTAAGTCATAATTTTGTAATTTACATATTATACATTTTTTGTACAGACCGAAGAAAGTATGGATGGATTGTGTGAAAGAGGATATGCTTAAGAAGGGAGTGGATTCAGATATGATGGCTGATAGAAATGTGTGGAAGAGCAGCACATACCGACCCTCCGTAAGGGATGATGACATATTGTACATTTTTTAAATTAACTTTATAAATACTTATTTCGCCTATCGTATATTCATGTTTGTAACGTGTAATTATTCGTAATGTTCAAAAATTTGTCTTGCATTTGCGTTTAAAAATATATGACAGTTATCTCAGAAGCCATAGATTATATATAATATCATGGAAATGTTGTATATAGTGACTTAGACGATCGGATTCCAAAAGCCAACATATCGCGCAAAATGGAAATTTATTACCGCTATCCACCCCTGTAACTAGCGCGTGATTACAGCTAATTGGCGTATACAGTAATTTCTTATTAATCCAATACTTGAATTAAGCGTTATTAATTAGACATAGTACAGTTAATTGAAAAATTCCTCGGCGGAACGAACCGAAAATTTTTATGAGCGTAAAATAACGGTAAGGTTATATTGCATTGCGCGAATTGTAATACAGTTATTACTGCAATATATTGCACATCTTAGTAATTCCATATAATCTTGATTGCATTTTGATATTAATTCACAGTACTAATCTTTAAAGCTATGTAAGATTATAAAAATTTACACAAGTGCTTAAAGTTATACTTCATACTATTTTTTTAAAATTCGAACGTTTGGATAGATGGATGTTTGTTACTACGTATCTTTAAAAAAGGCTAAACAAGCACAGAATATAAAATGTAGAATATAATCTGTAAGAACATATACGTCTACTAAGTTTTTTTTTTTTAATTCGATGCGGTCGCAGACGCTGCCAGTAAAGGAATAAACTGCGTAAAATAGTAGTTTTTAAAAATAAACTTTACAAAACAGTATCAAAACGACATAATTGACTAGATTCAGGGATTTCCCAGCTCGTACCGGTTCATGGCAGTGTAAACTTCGCGTGTGCAAAAATTATTTCAACGTCGCTTATTTAGTTGGGCTCACAAACCGCAACATAAACAATTTCAATATTATGTTTTAAGTGTGGGAAAATCCTAATGAGAATGTTAAACGCATTTGACAAGAGAATTCGTGATTTATTTCTTTTGGAGATTGCTTTGTTATTGTTCAGTGTTTAATGCATCATGCTAGGCTTATATTTAAGTGCGTATAGTATTATGTACCATTTGCAGTTCGTTGCCTACCTTTACGCAGTGGAAGGGACGTGTAAAATTTTTCCCCTACCTTTGCGTCTCCTCCACCAAATACAATTCTCCTTCCCATCCTTTAAGAGATATTATTTAAGAAATTGAATTAAATATGATTTATTTATTTAGTCTCTAGCGAGGTCATAATTTTGTTTATCGTTTTTATACAAAACAAAATGAAGGCTTAGGTATGTAATATTTCCTGTTTTGTATGTTTCGTATAGGCTTACTCAATCGCTTGTTTGTGTTTACCTTGATAACAGATGGTAATGTTACCTTGACCGATAATGTATGATTATAAGGATTAACATTTAAAGATAAAAATGTTAAGTGCATTGTTTAAAAAACATTAAATTGTAGGGTTAACTTTTTATTACATTAATAAAAGATAGCCTTTGTTACTCCCTGATAACATAGCTTTTTAATGGTGAAAGAATTTTTGTAACGGGCCAAGTAGTTTTTGAGTTATTTCAATACAAACAAAAAATCTTCCCTCTTTATAGTATTACTAGCTTTCGCCCGCGACTCCGTCCGCGTGGAATAAAAAAACCAAAAGCAAGTAGCCTATGTGTTTATCCAGACTATCCTCTACACATATGCCAAATTTCATTCAGATTCATTCAGCCGTTTAGGCTACAAACTCTAACAAACCACCCATCCATCCATCCAAACTTTTGCATTTATAATATTAGTATGATTAGTATAGATTAAATTTGGCCAAGAATCATCATACCTGGTCCTAGGGAGCTTCAATCGCTTCATTGCCTTACTTTGTAATGTACGCAGAGGAATTACTTAGTTTTCTATAATATGGTGAGGGTCATTATAATCCTGGTAACATCTTTAAAACCTAGTGTTATCTCAGTTTTATTAATAGAAAATGAGAAGGACGACAATATGATTTTGTACATATTTTGACATTGTACACCTATGATTATATAATCTGTGTTCAGTCTTAATACATCAATTAAAACTTGTTCTTAAGATAAATATTCAATCAGTGAGGTCAACAGTCTGTCGATGCTGGCATCTGAGTAAAACTGGTAAACGGTCAATGACCGGCATTGGCACAAAACTAACTGTCAACCGGTGTCATGGCCGATCACTTTCATAGTTTCTGCGGTAAATACTAGATTTACCTCGAAGACAAGTTGCTACGTTTTCTTATAACTATTACATTTATATTTATCTACCTTTGTTCTATTGCCTTACAGCGTTGTCCCGCGACTTTGTTCTACAAAAAACTACAAAGTAGTCTATGTGTATTTCCAGGTTATGTTCTACGTCTGTGCCAAATCTCATGATCAGTTAAGACTTGCAGATACGTAGTAAGTAACATCTAACCAAACATTCACGTTTTTAGTACGAGCTGTCGCCCGCAAGCTTCGTTAACGTGGAATTTTAAAAAAAAGGTCGTCTATAACATTCCCGCGTGCATCTACTTTTTACCTTCCAAAGTCCCGTCCAAATAGGTCCACCCGTTCCAGAGATAGCCGTCTGGTCGGCATTTTGACAGCGCGATATTAAAAAAAAAGCCTATAATATGCCCGTCAGTGTCAGCTACCCTTCAGTGAAAGTCCCATTGTAATCAGCCCAGCCGTTTCGGAGATTACCCGGAACAAATGCGGCTTGCAGACAGACAGACAGACAAAAATTTTTTAAATGCGTCTTTCGTTATCAGCAACGTAAATACATCATCTTCCCGAAATCTGGAATTTTTCTTTTGATATTACAAACAGACACTCCAATTTTATTATATGTATAGTACGATGGTGTTGCCTTATTGGTTATCTATGTGTTCTGATGTAATCTGTATTCAAAAGGCTGTCCCTTCGTCCATCGAAGTAAGGCTTCATTTATTTAGAAGCCATTTTGAAATCAATTGAAACCGTATACAAAATCGATTAGAGTTATACGGAGTGAACTTAGGCAGAATTAATCAACAGCATTTTAATCATCATTTTTTTTTATAAAACTGACGTAATTGGTGTTGATATTAAGCCAATTATATTTCTTGTTTTTTGTTTACAATTAAGTTTGATATGTTTTGAGTTTACGTACGAAGATATTTCAACAATCGTCAATAATTATTACTTCTTAAATCATGTTGTCGATACATAACATTACGCGTGCTCGTCCTTGAAATTATAAAAACAGAAGTTTGGATGGATGTATGGACGTTTGTTAACATATAACTCTAGAAGGGATCAACTCGAGTAACAGCGATATATTACAAGTTGGAATAGACCATAAACAACTTAGTTTTTTTTGTTGTAGCTAGCTTTATAATATTTACTATCAGATGACCACTCTTATGTGATATGAGTTATAACACGGCTAAACTCACGTGAAAACACTCCGGCTTAGGCATCGACCAGTTTCAGACCCGTCGGGGGTCCTTCTTCAGGGTGAGTGGTTACCGGTTTTCACGTGAGTTTAGCCGTGTTATAACTCATATAGTATAATGTCTCACGAAAGTTTTAATAAGTTAATCACTCTTATGTGATTTGGTTCAGCAACTTTATAATTTTTAAGCCAGATTTGAAAACAAAACACTGAGTAAAGTGATAATTTCTTGTCTTAAAATCTAATGGAATTTCAAAGTTACATTAGTGACAGTTTTTTTACAAATCCAAAAATATCAATTGGATTCTTGCCAAAAAAGACATACCGTTGCATCTATGACTGTTGAAATCGATTATTAGGTAAGGTCACCTTCCAAGAATGGATAGGCAAAGTCTATCAATAAAGTCTAGCTTTCGCTCGCGAGTCCGTCCGCGTGGAATTTAAAAACACAAAAGTAAGTAGCCTATGTGTTCTTCCAGACTATGGACTATCTATGCCAAAATTTCATCGAAATGCCGTTTAGGCCACAACAAACACCCATTCCATACACCGAAACTTTCGCATTTATAATATTAGTAAGATATAGTGTGGAGAGAAGTTAGTTAATATATCTAATTGCAAAATAAATGCAAAACAAACGGTAACTACGTGGGCTTTCATTCCTATCATATGTTAAGTAGTCATGTTCATACTAAAATATTTTTATTTTTATTTTCAGACACAAATCGAGCGAGGCGACACGAAATCGACATACTACGATATAATCTAGTCATATTTTTTTATTTAAAAATGAAATAAATTAAAGAAATAATTTTTAATCTGTGAGAATTAAGCCTGTACTTATTGATTGATAGTTTTAACGTAGTTAATAAACAAAGATGCAAATACTAAACGCTAGATATGCCCTAAGGGCGTCAGCGTCTCAGCTGCAAGCATGGTCTTCGCTTCGATACCGAACAGCAACTACTGTAAGTAATTAATTTTATTACTCTTTCTCTTTCACTCACAAATATCTAGAAAGGGACAATAAGTTCTTGTTTAATTGTATGGTTGAATGTTAACAGAATGGTTTTCGGGAGCTTATATATGACTAGCTGTTGCTCGCGACTTTGTCCGTGAAATTGAAAAATATAAGAATTGAATTTGTTACTCAGTGATAAAATAGCTTTTTAATGGTGAAACAAATTTTTAAATCGGCCCAGTACTTTTTGAGTTATTTCAATACATACAAAAAAACGAAAATTCAAATATTTCCTCTTTATAACATTAGTATAGATAATCATATGCAAATAACAAACGTCTTAATACAGATTTAATGGCTGTGAAGATTGCCATTATTATTTAATCTACGCTCCGACACAACACCTTGATAACAATTACACGCGCATAACATAACACAATATTTGCTATTGCGTGAACTTAGCCACATATTGCACGCAATACACTCCATGTGAGTGAGACAGTTGTATACAAATGTCAAAGACAGGACAGAGAGAGATATTTGACTCCGCGCTGTAATTGCTAACTTCACAAATGTAAACATTGAAGGAGCCATACTTCGTTATAGATAATTATTGTAATAAATGTTAATTCATTGTAATTATTATCGTGGACAATTGATCGTTTTTCATCTCTAGATAACTTCCGATAGACGTTATCTAGACTTTCAATTTTATTATTTAATTTCTTAACTGTAAAAAATATGTCAAGTACCGATTAATTCGGCTGATAAAACCAGAGACACTTAAAGTAAGAAAATATATTTTATTGATTCAATAGACTAAGTACTTTAATTGACATACATTACTTAATTCTGACAATCATACTAATATTATAAATGTGAAAGTTTAGATGGATGGATGTTTGTTAGAGTGTAGCCTAAACGGGTGAACGGATTCCGATGAAATTTGGTATAGATGTAAATGATAGTCTGGAAAAACACACGCAACTCACTTTTGTTTTTTAATTCCACGCGGACGGAGTCGCGGGCGAAAGCTAGTTAAAAAATAATGTTGTAACTGTAGATACCTAAATTTATGATCTCAACGATACGACTGAGGCGAGAGACTGGGTAATGACAACAAAAAGTCTATATCTAACCTAATTTTTATTTACAAGTTGGGAAGGTCAAATTTCAATGTCCAGCTACGCAAATACTTACATATGATAATCACAAGCGATTAAATAGCTAGATAATTTATCTTTCGTAATTGATTATTTTGCATTTCGATGCAAACTATTAGAGCGGACGCACACCTTTGACTAAACTAACGCACAACTGTTGTGCGATTGAGTATGATTATGTATTGATAAAATTGAGTAGTGTGCGAACCTCCATATAAGCTCGCGAATCAAAGCGCGACAAAACAGTTGTGCGATAGTTTAGTCAAAGGTGTGCGCGCGCTCTTTTAGTATGTCTCATTCATCACGTGTTAGCGATCTTATTGGATTGTTACAAGCTTCTTCCGTTCACACGCAGTAGACCGCCGACCACCGGCTATGTAGAGGGGCCAAGTCACGTGCTAAATAAGACTGTCGCATGTTCCAAGTGAACTAACGTTTTTGAAATCATAAATGAATAACAGTCCTTTGTTCTATTTAATTACATTCAAAACAACGACAATATCTTGATTATCCTCAGGCTTATTTCTTACAGAGTCGTTATGTCGCTTAGTGTAGATTTAACTAGAAAATATATTAGGACTAGACTAGCCTATATATTTATTAAATACTAGCTGTTGCTCGCAACTTCGTCCACGCAATATTAAGATAAAAAAGTAGTCTATAATATGCCCGTCTATGTCAGTTACCCTTCAGTGAAAGTCCAGTCGAAATCGGCCCAGCCGTTTCGGAGATTTTTTAAAATTACCCGGAACAATCGCGGCTTGCGGACAGACAGACAGACAAACATTTTTAAATGCGATTTTCGTTATCAGCAACGCAAATACAACATCTTCCCGAAATATGGAATTTTTCTTTTGATATTACAAACAGACACTCCAATTTATATGTATAATCTATACTAATATTATAAAGAGGAAAGATTTGTATTTTTGTATGTATTGAAATAACTCAAAAACTACTGGGCCGGTTTTAACCGTTCTTTCACCGTTAGAAAGGTTATCTGTGAGTAACATAGGCGATATTTTTTTCCACACGGGCGAAGTCGCGAGCAACAGCTAGTAAATAATATATAGGTCTTGAAACTCGCATAAGCTCTATTAAATTGGTGATTGTAACTCGATCGTGATTCATTAAGGAGTTGTTCGAGTTACGTTTGTTAAGAGTTATAAATAGAAAAGCGATCTAGTATGCACCAATTCAGCTCGTTAGACCTTTCAATGTCAGTGTTAAACGGTCCCGGTAACGCGACTTGTTTGCGAGGGATCATAATCAATTGTGTGTCCGTCTATCCATTAAGGTATACACAACGGGAAGTTCTATGTAACTAGACTATCCTTATTTGTGCGGTTTACGACCAATTTACCTTAAACAATCTTTCGATTTAAATACACATTAACTAGAACATACTTCATATTATTAGGGTCCTTTAACCCTTAAATGCGTAAGTCTACAAACAAAAGTATAGTTTTTATTGAAACCAAGATTTTTTTAAATTATTTTTCCCTTAATCTGTGACTCAAAACCTATACTGAAACATTTATTTCACAACTAGCTTTCGCCCGCGACTCCGTCCGCGTGGTGTTAAAAAAACAGAAGTAGCCTATCTTTTCTTCCAGACTATCTTCTACGTCTATGCCAAATTTCATCGAGATCCGTTCAGCCATTTAGGCTACAAACTCTAACAAACATCCATCCATCCATCTAAACTTTCACATTCATAATATTATTTCGCATTTATAATATTAGTAAAACATGCATTTAAGGGTTAAGCACTGGTTAGGGAGGTCTTAGTAAGAATTTCGTTTCCAATTACGTTTATACAACCCTTAACCAAAGAGACTATTTTAGAATACTTTAAAGGTTGGTTAAAACGGCGGTACGTTAGCAAACTAGACCATCTCTTTAAATTAGATAGACGAGTAGAATCCAGTCTCGTGAAATAACCAGACAATTAGTAACGGTATTTACACTTATCAGACAAGCAACATGCATTATAGATAACTTATCTCGACACGGGAATACGTTAAATTATTGAGATAAGACGCAAATCACATTAATACGGGTATCTAGTTTAGTTTGAGCTTCTAAATGAAAACAGTGCAGACAGATTGTAAAACTTAAAAGTACTCATAACTACACACATCTATACTAATATAATAAAGCGTAAACACACACTTCTTTGTTGCCTAAGATGTCAGCAATTACAGC
>LD688931.1:4226135-4236147 GCA_003118335.3 Papilio memnon | reverse complement strand
TGTTATGTCAGAGTTATGAAAATAGAGGATTATACAAAAACTAAATAAATCGTTTAATTCGCAACAATATGTTTAATGCGGTCTTAAACGTGTTATCAAATAATATCGGCTGCGATTGTTACATCAATTCCATTATGCTTCTAGTTCATAATTTTTTCGTAGTGTTTCGTAGTGTGTGTTGTGTGCCATTTATGGCCAGTGGTTCGCCACCTCTGATCTAGGTTTCCCTCTGCTCTTTTACCCCTATTATAACGTAATGCTTTATTTTTCAGGATAAGACAGTAGAATACAAGCCTATAAGAAGTGTGCTAGTTGCTAACCGTGGTGAGATCGCTATCCGTGTGTTCCGAGCATGTACGGAGTTGGGTATCCGTTCTGTCGCTATATACAGCGAGCAGGATCGACTTCAGATGCACAGGTATTTGGAAAATGGTCTACACTTCAATAACGTGACAGTAACGTATCCTAGTTAGAAGATTATTAAAAAGTCCTTGAAAAAGATATTTAGAATATTAGAAATGCATAAGTTTAGATGGATGGATGTTTGTTAGAATTTGTAGCCTAAACTGCTGAACCGATCTCGTTTAAATTTGGAATAGATGTAGTGGTAGTCTGGAAAAATACATACTACTTACTTTTGTTTTTTTTATTCTATACAGATAGAGTTGCGGGTCAAAGCTAGTTTATCATATTTGTAAACTGGTTTATAAGAACAAAGTTTTATTTGTAACGTTATTTGACACATACGACCTTCAGATGACGTACGATCTTGTTTTTGTTTTTTTTTTTTAGTTTATCTTGTATTGTTTTTTTAACGTTAAAATTATTAATTCTGTTGCCGTTTTGGATAGAATTACATTGTATGGTTTCTTAGATAATGAATTTGTTTAAGTTGCAATAAATTTTCAATACTCAATAAATAAATAAACTGTATTTGTTACTGGGCTTACTGATACTTTATTGCAGCATTGAAAAGCGATGTTTATTAAAAGTATGAGTAAATGAGTGTAAGTTAGCGTAGACAATTATTATTCAAATTAATATCCATTATTCATCTTCCCAAAGTAAAACATTCGGCATCCAACTTCCCGAATAACTATTTAATATCAGTTACATAATAAAACATATCTCAAAGAGATTGTAATTATCTTCTGTTTGATAACAGACAAAAAGCCGACGAGTCATACCTAGTCGGCAAAGGACTCCCTCCAGTTGAGGCATATTTAAATATACCGGAGATAATCCGAGTGGCAAAGGAAAATGACGTCGACGCGGTACATCCAGGATACGGTTTACTCTCAGAAAGGTAAGTAATTATTTTTTTCAAAAAAGTCATGTGAAAGAAAAGGAGTTTTTTACAGTGGTAGAGCCCGCTTTAATATCTTTGCATTAGGCTGGCTTGCCCAGTGCAATACCACGACCACACAGAAGACAGGCGTCAAGTAGAAGCAATTACGCGTACAGTCTGGTGAGTTGCGTGCCTGAGGCCTAATTCTAGTCCCTTTCCCGTTCCACCCTTTTCTTATAAGGAAAGGAAAGTGTATTTTTTGGCGGAGGAGACGCATAGAAAGGGGAAATATCCTCTTTATGTGCATCTCCTCCGTCGATTAAAGGTAGGCCAACGCATCTGCAATTGCAGATGTCTGGGCAGCGGTCGCTTCGCCATTTTAGCGGATTCCGGTGGCTGCTTGCTCGTTTACCGCCTTATAATATAAAAAAAACTCAACCCATTTTAATTATAATCAAAACACTCTATAACTGTAAATTAAAATGTTTCTAAAATCAGGTCGGATTTCGCTCACGCCATCATCGACGCGGGTCTGCGATTCATTGGACCTTCCCCGAAGGTTGTACAGCAAATGGGGGACAAAGTCGCCGCAAGAAAAGCTGCGATCGAAGCTAGTATGTTATTAAAAGTTATATTATATTTAGCCTATGTCACTTAGGGATAATGTACCTTTCTGTTGGTGAAAGAATTATTTAAATTGGTTAAGTAGTTTTTGTGTTTATTCGTTACAAAGTTTTCATTTTTTATTTATAGAGGTCCCTATCGTCCCTGGTACTGACGGTCCTGTTACAACAAAGGAAGAAGCGGTTGAATTTTGTAAACAACACGGTCTTCCTGTTATATTTAAGGTTAGTTTTTATAATACATTAATATTACTATAAATATAGTACTGTAGTGAGTAGAATTTTAGACATCGACTTCATTCCAAATTAACGACTAACGTCCGAATACTGAAACGACATTTAGATATGTAACACCGTTTTAGATTATGAATCCACGCTAAAAATACAATTTCTATTAAAACTATAACGTCTGTCAAATTGTAATCGTTTATCGCGAAGTGTTTAAGATTCGTTTCAGTATTTGGCCGTAGAACGTGGATTTTAAAATAGGAATTGTTAAAGAACTATTTTTAATCGACTCCAAAAAGAAAGAGGTTCTCAATTGTTGATTGTTTTTTTAATGCGAAATACCTCTCATTTCGTCGCATTTTCTAAATTAAAAACTATTCTCTTGGGTTATGTAACGAAGTTTGTTGTAAAATGAGCGTTATCTAATAGGAATAATGTATATATTTGCGTGCCAGGCCGCGTACGGCGGCGGGGGGCGTGGCATGCGGGTAGTTCGGGAAATGAGCGAAGTCGGCTCCGCATTCGAGCGCGCGTCGTCAGAGGCGCTGGGCGCGTTCGGAAACGGGTCTATGTTCATAGAGAGATTTATCGAAAGGCCTAGACATATTGAAGTACAGTTATTAGGTGAGATATTTTTAATTTCACCCTATGTTTTCTATAATATACCATACAACTATATACAAATGAGTGTTTACCTGACGCCGCCACTTTAATATAGAATTTAAAAAAAATTAAGTAGCCATTGTGTTCTTCCACAGTATCCTTTACATCTATGCCAAATTTCATCCAGATCCGTTCAGCAGTAGGCTACAAACTCTAACAAACATCCACCCATTAAAACTTTTTCATACAATATTTTTTTTAACCTAAAAAAGTTATTTTTTTTACTTTTCTTCATATCTTGCCACGATAAGGATGGTTTTTAACATTTCAAGATTTTTCAATTTGATTTTGCATATGTATGCTAGGTCCAACAATGGGTACATACAAGGCTGGTGATGATGATAGCTCAGAGAGGGTATAAGTAAGAAGGAATTGAATTTAGATATGATAGACATTTATAATTTAGTATAATTATATTTTTATTATATCTTTCTATACAATTTCTTTTAAATACAGGTGACAAAGCCGGTAATGTAGTTCATTTATATGAAAGAGACTGCTCAGTACAAAGACGTCATCAGAAAGTTGTTGAAATTGCGCCCGCACCCAGACTCGACCCTGAGGTAAGTTAACGTACACGTACGTAACACTAATCGTGAATTTTAAATTGTCTTATATTAAGGCTTGGTGAATCCTTAAAAAAATAATATAGAAACATAATTTTATATGTACTGTGTTGCTTTTTAACTTTGTTTTTATCAATAATTAATAATTAATTAATTAATAAAAAATAAAAAAATAAAACACAGTACAGTACATATAAAATTATGTTTCTATATAATTTTTTTATTTTTTATTAATTAATTATTAATTATTGATAAAAACAAAGTTAAAAAGCAACACAGTACATATAAAATGATGTTTCTATATTTTTAAAGAGTTCACCAAGCTTCAATATAACACAATTGAAAATTCACGATTAGTGTTTCATTTTAAAGTAATGCATAGAAAATAAGGTTTAAATCGTCTTTAATTGACTTCAGAGTCACTTATTATTCAATTACACATTCTTATAAAAATAAGGAGTAAAAGGTTAGCGTGGTATGGTCATGTTATGAGGAGGGATGAATCGCGTGTAACAAGGAGAACGTTAGTTATGAGTGTGGAGGTACACCGGTAGAGGTAGACCTAGATAGAGATGGATTGTGTGAAGATATAATCAAGAAGGGAGTGATGACAGAGATGACGGATGACAGAGTTATTTGAAGGACGAAAACCCGATGCGCCGACCTTACGGGAGTAACAATATATGATTTGGTTATATTTTTTCAGGTTCGTCAGCAAATGGTGGACTGTGCGGTACATTTGGCGAGACACGTGGGCTATGAGAATGCGGGAACTGTTGAATTTCTACTCGACGATAAAGGAAATTTCTACTTTATAGAAGTCAACGCTAGGTTTGTGTCATTTGTTTATCAATTTAACAACTACAAAATTAATTACAATATTTTCATTAAATAATTCAATTTCATCAAAATATTTACTCATAATCTTTGACGCAAACCTTTATTCTGAGTATAATTATAGTCGAAATAATACGTGCCGTTGGTCTAATTATAGACGGCTTTCCATTCCCACCCATACAAGGAAATGATGGGAAGGGTAAGTGAATTTGATAGAGGACATATCTTTCTGAGCATCCCCTCTTCCATCGATTAAAGACAACGCAATTGCAGATATTGAAGGGCAGTCGCGTCGCTATTTCGGCGAATACACTTTGCTCGTTGCCACGATATATTACAAAATTGCGTTTGAAATCGAAAATAAATATGTAAATATTTGACAGATTACAAGTAGAACACACGATAACAGAAGAGGTGACAGGTATAGACTTAGTGCAGTCTCAGATCCGTGTGGCGGAGGGTCTAACTCTACCTGAGTTAGGACTAACTCAGGACAAGATCAAGACCCAAGGGTACGCGATACAATGCCGGGTCACCACTGAGGACCCCGCTAATAACTTTCAGCCTAGCACTGGCAGGATTGAAGTTTTCAGGTATATTATCTATACTAAATATATAAAGCGTTAACAATACTTTGTTATGTTGTATTTGGAACCATGGATACATGGTTGCCATGGTGACGGTAATTGTCAGCCAATGGTAAACGACTTCGTTGTCATTTGTTCATTTGAATTTTGTTATTTTCGATTGAAAGTTTTTTCGAATGTAAACAATAAATCATACTAATATTATAAATGCGAAAGTTTGGATGGACGGATGGATGGATGGATGGATGGATGAATGTTTGTTAGAGTTTGTAGCCTAAATGGCTGAACCGATCTGGATGAAATTTGGTACAGATTTAGAGGATAGTCTGAAAGAACACATAGGCTACTCGCTTTTGTTTTTTTTAATTCCACGCGGACGGAGTCGCGGGCGAAAGCTAGTAAATTAAATTTAATGCGGATGAAGCCGTATGGATATAGCTAGTCATTGTTACTATTGTCTTAGCTAGGCTATATTTTCTGAAATTGATGATTTACTAACTAAAGTGATTAATAATTATTATAACGTTTTATATTATACTAGCTTCCGCCCGCGACTCCGTCCGCGTGGACGTAAAAAACAAAAGTGAGTAGCCTATGTGTTGTTCCAGACTATTCTCTACAACTATTCCAAATTTCATCGAAATCCACTCAGTCGTTTAGGCTACAAACTCTAACAAACATCCATCCATCCATCCATCTAAACTTTCACATTTATAATATTTTTATAATATTAGTATGATTAGTATGATTTTTACAGATCCGGAGAAGGTATGGGTATTCGGCTCGACTCAGCTTCGACATACGCGGGCGCTATCATCTCACCTTACTACGATTCGTTGCTTGTTAAGGTAAATGATGAGATTTTTGATGATTTACTGATAATTTTTTGTACCATTACCAATTAAACTCAATTTGTGTTAGGAACTGTATACAACAATTCATACCGGATTCGAATCCACATGATCATAAATCCGTATACTTGATCATTAGGCTATTGGCGCTATTTATCTAGAATTTAAATTGATGTTATTTCCCAGGTAATCTCTCACGCACAAGATTTGTCAGCTTCGGCTGCGAAGATGAACCGCGCGCTCCGCGAGTTCCGTATCCGAGGTGTTAAAACCAACATCCCCTTCCTGCTCAACGTATTGGAGAATCAGAAATTCTTAAATGGTAAGATTAATGTCAATTATAATAGTTAATCAGAGTTCCAAATTAATATCCGTCAAAAGAAACTCTATTATTTCGTGTTATTTGGCATTAGCGTCCAACAGTATGTTTATTTTTTTAATTACTATATTAGTATAGAAAGTACTGCATTTATTTAGCATGCCTGTGTCCTTTTAACGAATCGAAAAGGGTCGTACTATACAATCTACTATGTAGTAATTGCAAAGATCCCAGTTACTATTCTAATTTTACTATTTAAATACATTAAACAATATTTTCAGGCGCGGTGGACACTTACTTCATCGACGAACATCCTCAGCTGTTCATGTTCAAGGTGTCGCAGAACAGAGCGCAGAAGATCCTCAACTACCTTGGCTACGTGCTGGTCAACGGGCCAGCCACGCCCCTCGCTACTAGTATACCTCCTTCTGACGTCAAGCCGTACATACCTCCTATACCACTCGGTAAGTACACTAGGGAACTATAACTGAAGGGACTGTCCATTTTATGGCGTTATAGAGAGTTGTCGTTAAATGGAGATAAGAAAAATCAGAATTAGAAAAAGAAAATTTTATTTCAAAATAGTGTTATCATAGTTACGTATATAAAAATAATCTTATTTGAACGCTATTGCGTATAGTCTGTTATTTTTGTCTGACGTCTTTTGCTGCACCAGTAATTATTTCGTACTTTTTTACTTATTTTATTCATATCTTGCAATATTACTCAATTGTGGTCGTTATGAAGAGTGGATGTATGTAGAGTGTATTATTGTATGGAAGACAAGCTAAACCAACAAAAGCCAATTGATTTCGACGCTTTAGGGAGTCGTTAAATTGAGGGACGTTACGTGGAGTTTACACTGTATTTTAATGAATGTGACTATTTTAATGAAGGTACCATTTTAATGATTATAAATTAGTTGAGTGTTGCGGTCATCTAAACATTAAATTATAATTCGTTTTTAACTCATTTAATGACAAAACATGATGTACTTATGTTGTGTATTTGAAACAAAAAAATAATTGGAAAACGTCATTGGAATAAAAATCCTGTTTATTTTATCGTGACTAAAAAAAACTAAAGATCGCATACATTTCATCACAAGATATATTTCTTTCAGTCCGCTCTGGTTATGGTATGTGCCAATATATGTTCGTTTATTTTAACAAATACTTTTATGTTAATTTGGGTATTTTCTTTTTAATATGCTGGTATTAACATAAGGTTTTTCTTAGCGGTTATGGTTTTGTTTTAATAATACTTTAAAACGCCATATTTCATTAAAGCAGTAACGAAAATAATATTCTACCAAAAAAATTATGTAATTCTTAAAAAAACCCCAATTTTTATAATCTAATATCTGTTCTCATTATCCGAAACTCAGGTTAAATGACATAGAATATTATTTAAAAGTTCCCACATTACTTCCTTTTTTTGTTTTCTTCCCGAAAGTTTTAATATAGTAAGCCAAAATTATATTTCAAAATTAACCTCAAAGTACCAATTTCGTCAAACAGTCAAAGCTTTGTTTCGTAAATTCTTGTAAAATTTAATTTACTGCTTCTTTATACTATTAACTTATTTTAATTTAAAATTCCTATTATTTCGGATTGTTTTCGTTTTGCAATTGGTTTTTAATCTGTGCACGCCATAGACATTACGGCACATTTTCATTTTTTATTTTACTAATAATGTTTTTCAGACCTTTCCCCTGAGGCCATAAAAAGACAGGAATTGACTGGGGAGAACACAGGTGAGGAAAGAAATTAACAATAATATCATTATTAATAATCATTTATTACATATCATTGCCATATCTTATTTTTCTTTTTAATCTAAACTAATATAATGCTGAAGGGAACTCTAACGATTAACCTAATTTATTGTTATGTCTATTAAATCAAGCAAATAATTTAAATTATATTTCTAGATATAAAATATTACTATATATGAGACAAAAATAATGGTTTACATAAACCAATTTACATAAAAAGTAGGTTTCTATCGATACAATTGTAATCTTTTCATCCCTATCATTAAAAAAATAACAATACGTATTAGTTGGCTAAGGCCTAGTCACCCCTTAGGGTGCCGAGCCACCCAGTGGGGATATGAACTGGTGCTGATGAGTACATGTATTTCAGCATTACAAACAAATAATTTTGTACTCCACTTTAACCCCCACGTAACATAGACAATTTGTCTCAATCCCCAGCCGTTGAACCTCCAAAAGGCTTCAAGCAGATACTAAACGAAGGTGGTCCGGAGGCCTTCGCTCGTGCGGTCAGAGAACATAAGGGTCTGCTCCTCATGGACACCACCTTCAGGGACGCTCACCAGTCTCTACTAGCTACACGAGTTAGAACACACGATCTACTCGCTGTCTCGCCATACGTCGCACATAACTTTAGTAATTTATATGCACTCGAGAACTGGGGAGGAGCTACTTTCGACGTCGCCTTAAGGTATATTTTCTCATAGAATTACTACACTATAATTAATCATACTGTTATAAATGCGAAAGTTTAAATGGATGGATGTTTGTTAGAGTTTGTAGCCTAAACGGCTGAATGGATTTCGATGAAATTTCGTATAGATGTAGAGGATAGTCTGGAAGAACATATAGGCTACTCCCTTTTTTTTAATTACATGTAGACGTACTCGCGGGCGAAAGCTAGTTAATTAAATAAAACAGTTACCAAAACAGCAAGATTTATATCAGATGGGTAAAAAAAACACAATTTGAGAATCACAATTAATGGAGATTTAAAGGCATCAGGTTCCCTAGATCGCTTTAGTTTTTTTTACTTTAACTGTAATTCTGTCAATTGTGATCCTTATATCTATACTAGTATTATAAAGAGGAAAAAATTGTATTTTTATATGTATTGAAATAACTCAAAAACTACTGAACCGATTTCAAAAATTCTCTCACCATTAGAAAGGTAATTTATCTGTGAGTAACATAGGCTATATTTTTTAATTTCACGCGGGCGAAGTCGCGTACAACAGCTAGTGTGTAATAATTGTTACATGAAATAAATCAATTATTATTATTTAATAATTTGTTAATAATGTCTATACATATTAATATTTCTATATTAACTGTTTTCAGGTTCCTGCACGAGTGTCCATGGGAGCGGTTAGAGGATATGCGGCGGTTGATCCCCAACGTTCCCTTCCAGATGCTTCTACGAGGAGCTAACGCAGTCGGATACACCAACTATCCAGATAATGCTGTCTACAAGTTCTGTGATATGGCTGTGAGTATTTCATTATAACGTTATACAATGTTTTTAATAATAATGAAATAGTTTTACTTTTTAATGAATAAGTTTACTTTTTTAATGATTATAATTTAATGGAAAACAATTTAATTTTTAATGAAATAGTTTTCATTTTAATGACAAAATATCTACTATCTATTGTGTGCCGTAAAAACAAAGTTTTATAACAACATACCTTATAAATATTTATGTCTCCCTTTAATCTACTATATTTTACACAAGAAAACATAATTTCTATCTTATTTACATTAAAAAAAATAACTACATTGTAAAGAAAACAAGTGTTACGTCTTATGTGATTGTTGACTACAAATATACATTTATTTTTAGGTAAAATCCGGTATGGATATCTTCCGAGTGTTCGATTCCCTCAACTATTTGCCTAATTTGATACTCGGTATGGACGCTGCGGGCAAAGCCGGGGGCGTAGTCGAAGCTGCGATATCGTATACTGGAGATGTATCAGACCCTAATAAGAAGAAATACGACCTGAAATATTATTTGAATTTAGCAGACGAGTTAGTAAAGGCGGGAACACATGTGTTGGCGATTAAAGATATGGCTGGTCTATTGAAACCACGTGCTGCTGAGTGAGTATATTTTAGTCTATACTAATATAAAGAAGAAAATAAATATTTCTGTATGTGACTGATAAGTTTAAAAATTACTAGAGCGATTTAAAAAAAACTCTATTATGTCCTTCCGCCGTTATTCGAGGCCTTGTAAACAATATTGAGATGACATAGTCTGTCTTCCGGCC